>CAUYRH010069053.1:0-30227 GCA_963574655.1 Perodicticus potto
GGTGGGCACCTGTAGTCCCAGCTACTTGGGAGGCAGAGGCAGGAGACTTGCTTGAGCCCAGGAATTGGAGGTTGCTGTGGACTGTGATGCCACGGCACTCTATCTAGGGTGACAGCTTGAGGCTCTGTCTCAAAAAAAAAAAAAAAAAAAAGAGTTGGTAATGCTTTTCAGTTTTCTTATTGATTTGTAAGAACTCTTCACATAGTAGAGATAGTAACTCAGTGTCATCTATGTTGCAAATATTTCCTCCATTTCTTTCTCTGAGATTTCCAGTGGTGCATCTGGTCCCAGGGGGAATAATCCCCTGGGTTGGGGATTATTTCTAGTTTTCCAGTGATTTCATCTGCTGCTTGGTGGGAAAGCCCCACAGACCTAAAGCTATTGGTTTGGTGTAAGCCAGCCTTTTTGTTGTTTTTGTTTGGATTTTTCCTCTTTTTCTTACTTTTTTTCCTCCTAGCAAACTTTTATTTTCTGTGGGACACATTTACCACTTGGGAATTACTCCCAGCTGATGCTTTTTGGTCTTTCTCCTTGCTAGAAGGAAGAAATAGCAAGTTCCCTTTTATGCTGGACTGGTGTCAACCGCTTCTTCTGGTTTTCAGATCAGCTGAGCCACTCACAAGGCTGTTTTCTAGCTTTTCCTCTTCTCTAAACTTGGGGGCATGTGTCTCCTGCTACACCATTATTATTTGATGGATTTAGTTTAAGTTGCTCAGTTTGAGGAGGGAAGGAGAAGAGGTTCTGTCTGCTTGTGTTTAAGCTGACTCCTTCCCTAGACACCTAGCCTTTGTATTTTGTATTTCTCTTGTAAGAACTTCTTGGTTACCCAGGAGGCCACTCTTGCTCAGGGGCACGGTTTTAAGTGGGCCAGCAGCATGGGAGACGTAACATGAGCAAAAATATACACTTAGGCTGCCCTGAAAGAAACTTTGATGTCCTTTTTACTCAAGGAAATTAGCACACAGAGTTTTGTGGGCTTGGTGTTGGGCCTTTGGAATCATGTAACATTTATACATTCCTGCTGTACAATCGTTGCACATTATTAGTAGCCATTTATTTTATTTAAATGTGCTCCTTAAGTCCATCTAGGAGAGAGAATGTGCCTCTTTCAAAAAATATTCTCAGCTGATAACCATTACTGTGCTAAGAAACATGTGATGCGATGAACCGTAAGGATTTACTCAGTGATAAAGCCAAACTTTCCCATATCTGGTGTTTCTCAGACTTTCATATTTTTGAGAATCACTTGGGGGTTGTTAACACACAATTAACCTGTCCTTTCCCCCTAGAGATTCTGATTTAGTAGGTAAAGACGGAGCCCAGGAATGTGAATATGTAACAAGCACAGAGGTGTTTCTGCTATCTGTGGTCTTTGGGAAATTCTGGGGCAAGACATCTCAACTTTAGCACTATTTTTTTCTTGAGACAGAGTTTCATTCAGTCACCCTTGGTAGAGCGCTGTGGCACCACGTCACAGCTTATAGCAACCTCCAGCTCTTGAGCTTAAGCAATTCTCTTGCCTCAGCCTCCCACGTAGCTGGGACTACAGGTGCCTGCCACAATGCCCAGCTATTTTTTGTTGCAGTTCCCACTGCTGTTTTAGCTGGCTGGGGTCGGCGCCCTACCCATTGAGCCGCAGGCGCTACCCAACTTCAGCACTATTGACATTTGGGACTCAATAATTTCTTGTTGTTGGACACTGTCTTGCAGATGCCAGTAATACTCCATTCCCCAGTAATGACAATTAAAAATGTCTCCAGACATTGCCAAAATGTCACCTAGGGAGTTAGATTATCCTTGATTGAGAACCATTGGCTTAGGAGAAAATTAATAAGAAATTGTTCCTTAAAAATAGCTTTTAGGAGACCAGCCTGAGCAAGAGCGAGACCCCACCTCTAAAAATAGCCAGGTGTTGTGTAGGGCGCCTATAGTCCTAGCCACTTGGGAGGCTGATATAAGAAGATCTCTTGAGCCCAAGAGTTTGAGCTTGCTGTGATCAATGATGCCATGGCACTCCAGCGTGACAAAGTGAGACTCTGTCTCAAAAAAAGAATAAAAATAAATAAATAAATAAAAATAAATTAATAGAGTTTGAGGTTGCTGTGAGCTATGACGGCTATGACTCTCTACCAAGGATGACAAAATGAGACTCTGTCTCAAAAAAATTAATTAATTTGTAATAAAATAACACTTTTTACTTTCACACACAGCCATTGCATTAATTTTATTGAACAAATTAAACAAGTATTTCTGAGCATCTGGAATGTGCCAAGCCTTTTATATTAAAAATATTTAATCATGGCTACCTCTTTATTATTTTGAGACAGACACTCAAGCTGTTGCCCTGGGTAGAGTGCTGTGGCATCACAGCTCCCAGCAACCTCCAATTCCTGGGCTTAAGCGATTCTCTTGCCTCAGCTTCCCAAGTAGCTGGGAGTACAGGCGCCTGCCACAATGCCTGGCCATTTTTTGGTTGTATTTGTCATTGCTGTTTGGCAGGCCTGGGCTGGATTTGAACCTGCCAGCTCTAGAATATGTGGCTGGCGCCTTAGCCGCTTGAGCTACAGGCACCAAGCCATAGCTACCTCTTTAATATCTTAGAAGATGGAAGAAAGGAAATGTTCTTATAAGTTAACATCTACTGAACATGCATTTTTCTTAAATTACTATTCGTAATAGCTTTCTGTAGAATAATATTCCAGAACTTTTTTTTTTTTTGAGATAGAGCCTCAAGCTGTCGCCCTGGGTAGAGTGCTGTAGCATCATAGCTCACAGCAACCTCCAATTCCTGGGCTCAAGCGAGTCTCCTGCCTCCGCCTCCCAAATAGCTGGGACTGCAGGCGCCCGCCACAACGCCTGGCCATGTTTTGGTTGCAGCCGTCATTGTTTGGTGGGCCCGGGCTGGATTTGAACCCGCCAGCTCAGGTGTACGTGGCTGGCGCCTTAGCCCGTTGAGCCACAGGCACCGAGCCAATATTCCAGAACTTTAAAATATTAAAAAAATATCGACATCGCTTTAGGAAAGAAATAATTCAGAATAAATTTGGTATAACTTGTTTCACTCTAATGATGAAACTAATTTTATTTGTAAAATTTACACTTATTCCAATTTAGGAATATATAAGGAGAGAGCGGTGAAGTACCTGCCATGATACTATTTATAAAATCTCACCTCTGCTGTAATTTTACAATCCTTCTTTGGAGAGTCTGTGGTCCCTATAAATAC
This sequence comes from Perodicticus potto, assembly GCA_963574655.1. Classification (NCBI taxonomy): domain Eukaryota; kingdom Metazoa; phylum Chordata; class Mammalia; order Primates; family Lorisidae; genus Perodicticus; species Perodicticus potto. The sequence continues at coordinate 3,227 of CAUYRH010069053.1, forward strand.
ATAACTGTGACACCCCAGTATGCTCGTTTCAATATGAGTTTTTCACATGATATTACAATATTAAAAATAGATCAAGATGTGGGGCACCCAAATATTTAACTCCTTAATCAGTGACATGAGGAGTCAAGAGAAAGAAAGAGAGGAAGAAAGAGAAAGAAAGAAAGAGAGAGAGGGAGGGAGGGAGGGAGGGAGGAATGAATGAATGAATGAATGAATGAATGAATGGAGGAAGGGAGGGAGGGAGGAAGGAAGGAAGGGAGGGAAAGAGAGAGAGAGGAAGAGGAAGAGAGGAAGAAAGAAAGATAGTGGTAGATTCAGGACTGAAGTTCCACTCTGGTCAGCGAATTCTTTTGAAATTCAATAGTGTAAGAGACACACGTAGAAAAAGGAAGGTGGAACAATCCCTAAATGCCTAGTAAAAGGAGCCTATTGAATTCAGGAGCCCCGAGAACGGGGGACATCTCCGCTATGGACTTGATCCTCTTCCCTGGTCGAAGGTGTGAATAAAGCTCTTGGAGGAAAGAAGTCTTTTTGCGGAGCGTGCTCTTTATTGTGCCTTAAGCCACGCCCGGGTTTCTAGGTAGCTCTCCGTGGTATCATTTCTTTGTACTGGAAATCCTTTGAGGATTAGGAAAGTAGAATCCGGCCCTGGCAGCTGTCTTTCTCTGCTGTGTTTGATATGTAAAATCAACTCTCAGAAGAAGACCCCAGGGCCTAGTCCTGGGCCGAGGAAGCGGCTCTGACTGGCAGAGCAGGCGAGAATTAATGGGAAAATCTTGCCTAGTGGAAAGTTGAATTCAAGAAATTGGACTTTGGCGATTTTCCTGTGCCAGGAAGGCTTCCTAAAGCAGAGTAAGACAACAGCTTGCTCTTTAGAGGTGCTGTTTTCTTGTGGGGTAATTGTGTGTGTGTTTGTCTGTGTGTCCTCCCAGACGGTCCATTTTCAAAGGGTCATTAACATTATTTAAATATTCATGGTGGGGGAGGGGACGACGGACTGAAATTTCAGACGGATGGGGAGTGAGGGATGGCTGGCACCGCCTAATGGAGCCCCACGCAGCGCATCAGCTGCCTCCATCCCCGCCGCTGGCTTTGTTAACACGCGCCTTGACGCCGGTCCGGCTGCCACACCGCGAGGGCAGTGGGAAGGCTCCGGCCAGCTGGAAGGGTCGCTGTCTGCACCTCCGCCTCTCGACCACGTGGGCGGGGGACAAACACGCGGAGACACCGTTACTGCCGCAAAGACACTTCCCGATCAGCTTCAGCTGTCACGCTTAACCGGGGGACATTGTGGTCCTGGGGAAGGGATGAGGGGTTCGCTCCCCCCTTTGGTAGAAACTCGGCATCTCCTGGCATCTGACCGCGAACGGTCGCCCAGACACTTCCACTTACACATGTATATGCACGTTTACGTACACACCAGCGCACACATCCACGTGCGCACACGCCGACACGCCCACCCGTGCGCTGAGACTAGTCCACACACCCAGATGGAGCGCTCCCCCCAGTTAGGAAACACTCGGCTTCTCTGGCCCGCTGTAGCCCTTCACCTCTCGGTCGCTCCAGTCTCTCCATTCATCCTTTCCTCAGTGTGGCATAGACGCCCTTCGCCTGGGTCCCCGCCGCAGCCTGAAGGTGTGGGTGGGACTCTGGGGGCGGAGGGGGCGGGGCAGAGGCGGGCACCCGGAGCAGCGGGCGGGGCGCCCCGCCCTCCAGCGCGCCCCCGGCCGCCGCTCCCTGCAGATGCGCTTGCCCCTGCTCGGGGCTGCCGCGCGCCTTCCCCGGAGTCTCCCGGACGCCCGAGGAGGGGCAGCGGCCGCGCAGTGCCGGAGCGGAGCCAGAAGACTGCGCCCCCGGGAGCCGGCGCCCGAAGGTGAGTGTCCAAGCTGGGGTGGGGAGGACTCTGGTGTTGGGGTGTCCTCGGGCGTGGAGAAAGGGTAGCCGGGTAGGGGCTGGAGATCTGAGAGTGCTCAGAAGCAGCGCAGGCTTTAAAGGGCTTTTTAAGATCAGTGTCTAGGCGAGCGTGTACGCGGAGGGGGCCCCCGGCTGGAGGGCTGTGGCCGCGTGCCTTTGAATTCCTAGGTTTGGGGGAGGGTCATCCTTCGGCTGCTTTCTTCAATACTTGTTCACTTATAGATGCTTAAAAAAAGTAAACTTAGCCCCCCCTCCCCCCAGCCCGAGACACACACGCGCGCGCGCACACACACACAGAGCCGGGCCGTAAAGGAAAAGCCGTGAAGTCAAACGTGGCCGTGGCTGTCTCTCCAGACTCGGGAGCAGCTGAGATGTAGCCCCTGGCTCGAGGACGCTGCGAGTCCGGCCTCCTGGTATGGAGCGCTAAGGGCATTTTCGGAAGTCCTGAGCTTTGCGGGGACGCTGAGGCTGGGGAGAGCCAGGGTCCAGGGAAGCTAGAACCATTTGGGATTGGGGACCAGGGATCTGAAGTCCGGAGCTGATGCGGGAGGAAGGGAGCAACCCTTGTGCTCCGGGAGGGAGAGCGCGGTCCGGTCCGAGCTGAGCCTGGAAGTTTGGCCTGAGGCTGGGATCTCAGCGGTTAGGACCTCGTATCTCACGCGGGATAAAGCCAGAGGTACGTTTCTCCTGGCCCTTCCTGAGGACACTTTGGGGAACGTCAGGAGCAGACTGCCGGGGGGAGCGCTGGGCGAGCGATGCCGGTAGTGTACATGGAGGTGGCGCGCTGGCACGGATGAGAGCGAGGAGACTCTGGTGGCCCCGAGAAATTCTAGAGAAGCAGAGTGAACGAGAGGGGCCTGAAACCAAGCCCGTGAGAGCCGGAGCCCACACCCGGGAGCGGGGACTCTGGTGGCCGGGTGGGAAGTGAAAGCAAAAGGCTGGGCTGTGAGCTCCCCAGCACTGACGCAGGGCTCTTGGCCAGCTCTGGGGACCTCTCCCCCAACCCAGGAAAAGGGGGCGTCCGGAGGGAGGTGCCTTGTGGGGAGAGATGGTGGATTCCCTCTCCAGGCTCTGGTACAGCCAGTTTCCCGGGTGGGGTAGTAGTAGCGTTTTGGCTGTAATAGGCAGCACCTTTCCCAATAGCAGTTTTAAGTGCAGCGCCAATTTAGGCAGACTTCCTATTGTGTCTGTTTCTGAAAAGGGACTTCGCCTAGTCTATACAGCTTTCTCTGTATTGTATCTTTGAATCTGTGAGCGAGTTGATGCCTCCCAGGAAATCCCCTTATGTCTCAGCTCACCTTCCTTGGAGCCCAGAGGCTAAGTACAAACAAGCCCACCTTGCCATTGTGATCCCAGGGCATTGGTTTCCTCGTCTTTGTCCTGTAGCATTCACTTAAGCATCGCACTTTCTTTCTGGAAACGTTCCCAATTTAATTAAACATCTCCTCTTTCTCCCAGTCTGGCAGCCTCCCCAACATTGATCAATAAAATTTTATAGTAACATGTCTAAAAATGAAGTGTGTCCAGTAAGGAGTTTATTCTGTTTCTTTAAAACATAAGGATTTGCTCTAAAAAGCACATTCGAAACAGCTATCTGCTGCCAGCTCCCTCCTTTCCAGTTTTGAGCCTTGGGCCTTTCCTTAAAGGGCATCTTCTCCTTTGAGTGGGAGCACACCAACAGTCATGTGGGCCCTGCAATTATTTTGTACAGCACCAACAAAATTAGTCCTGAGCTAGGGCAAATAAAAGTGATACTACCTGGGTCTCCCAATCCCTTACCTAACAGACTCCAGAGCAGAGTTCATTTCAGTTTCCTTCTGGGATGCTGAGGTAGGCACTAGGGTGAGAGGGATAGGATAGCTGGGCTTTGAGATGGGACAAACATTTTGAAATACCCATTATCTCATAGTTCTGGCATGATAGCTGGCACAGTTTCCTGCCTGCAGAGTTCAGAGTTATTTCACTTTCGTAAGTGGCTTACTCAGTACCCTCCAGATCTGTGGCTAATAAGGTGAAGTAGGTTGCCTTAACTTCATTATGAAGTGAGGGGGAAATGATCCCCTGCTTGTTTTATTTCTAAAACGTTAAATATTTTATTACAGAACTAACACTTTAAATGTTACTTTTAAAAACTGCTAACACTTGGGACTTCCCAGTTATTATTATAATTATTGTCTAGATACTATAATAGATTTGGTGGGCTCTTAAAATACCTGTGTCCCAGATTTGTATTGCAGTTGTTATTACTAATCTCTGCTTATTAGGGTAATGAGAAATGTTTCAGTTAAAGATGAATTTGGATGGAGGTTGCATTAAGGGATTTTACCAGTTGAAACAGGAACATGCTAAAATTTACTTTCGAAGAATGAGAGTATGGTGTTTAGTAACATTCTTTAATTTTATACATTTCTCAACACTGGTAGAATTGATGCCCTATCTTTAATTATCTTCTAGAATGGCTGTTCTTTGATCTTGAGAAACATATAAGTCCCTATTTGCTTAGATTATTAATCAGGGATCTAGTGTCAGCTGTTGGAAGTTTGAAGTAACTGATTCATGTGCTTATAAGCTTCAATAATTTTAGTAAGTTTTTGGTAGAAAATTACATCATTTTCTTTGTACTATATAATCTCAACACCTAGCAGCAGATTTTCTGTGATGCTAAAAAAATAGCTTAAATTTTTTAGGTTCTCTCACTGGTGGCAGGGTTACCCCATAGCACTTTTGGTGACTTGGGCTTGAGGGAGGCATGCCTCTGAGGGCCCTGATGATGTGAGATAAGATAATATCTGAAATGTTTTCATCCAACTGTTTAACATAGCCTTCATGGCATTTTCTTAGTTATTGTATGAAGACATTGGATTGTATATGAAACCAGCACATTGTAGCCCTTGATTGCACTAATGTACACAGCTGTGTTTTAATAAAAAAAAAAAAAAGACTGTCTCTCTCTCTCTATATATATATATACACACATATACACACACATACACATATACGTACACATATATATACACACACACACATAAATTATATAAATTACTTTTTGTAAAATAATACTCTCAAGATTACCATTCACATTTATAGGAAAGTTGAAACCATCTCAATTCTAAAGGGAAAATCCAGCATTTTGCTCTGCAAGAAAGGTACAGAATTTGTCTACATGATTTTAAGTAGTACTTGATTACTGGAGTACTTAAATGGAGTGTTCTAAGTAACCTAATAACTGAAGTTTAAACTTAAAATTTGTTTCTACTGTTGTCGATGAAAGTGTTTCTAGTGTAACATGTGGCTACCTTGTCTTCTTGCCTCGGTGAGTTGCCGGTAGTGAATATATTGTTGTCTTTCCATGGACGGTTTAGGTTTTGTGGTCTAAGCGTGATATTAGCATGGTTATAAATTGTGGTTTTATAGGATTGTAGAAGTGTAATTGTGGACCTGCTCCAGGACAAACTCTGGAGGCTAGCTTTTTAGAAAACTAAAATCCCTAGTCCAGATTTAATTTCCCTACTCTCTTGAAAGTTGAGTCTCAGAAAAATAAAGTGATCAAATCTCTCCCTTCCTGTAATAAAATGGGTTGTGCTTTCTCCAGGGTTTAGTGGTGGGTTCTTTTTTTCTGTACAGGTGGATTCTGATCTTACAGGGGTGCAGGAGAAGACAGCATGGGAGGAAGGACTGAGCATTTTCCCCGTAGTATTCCTGTCTTCTGCTAGGGCACCAGTGCTACGAGGCCTTGGGGATACAGACTTCAGTAGGATAAAGAGACATGTAAATGGAAATTTGTTCTCATCTTGGCGGCAATCTCAGAGTGACCCAATGCATCTGGAGAAGGTCTGGATGACCCAATGCATCTGGAGAAGGCGCCCTATGGAGGCAGGATGCTACTGACATCCTACCCCAGGCAGAGGACCAGAGGACTGGGTGAGGGGACATGATGGGACTTTCCTCACGTGGTTTTGGGGGGTTGTGTGTGTTTGTTTTACCCCTCATCTGTTGGGTGAGGGGATTGTGGTGTGGGTAAAAGGTGGGAGCTGTGGGATTTGGTGGGGAAGGTTGCTTTGCTTTGAACCCTTTTTTTCCCTTAAAAAAAGGGAAAGGGCTTTGTGGTTGGTGTTGATGTTTGACTGAAGTAGATTGGGTGAGCAGAGCCAGATATATTTCACTGCCCGTGTTGTCCAGGACCGTGATGCGGCCAAAGCACATTATCATTTCAGCCAAGTTCTCTGTAAGATCTTGAGCATGTCATGTAAATGGAATCTGAGTTTACTCATCTATAAAAATGTAGGTTATCAAAACCTACCTATTTTAAAACTTGTAGTCAATGAAATGTTTATAGAAGCATATTGTCTCTGTTGTATTCCCCCCCAAATTGGTTGTATTCTAAAGTTAACCAGTCTTCTTTCTTTCTTTCATCTTTAGATAGATGTAAATGATGAGCAAACAGTTTTTAAAATTAATTTTTAACATCCCAGCAATTGTGCAGCAGATCCATTATTCATCCTTCACACTGACCTAGACGCCTTGAACCTAAAGATTCTCCAAAGCTGACCTATGTGCCCTACCCCTTCTCGTCCTTTTGATTTGGGGGTGTCTGGCTGACATTTTTTTCTCCCCTTGCCCCTGAAGCACTTACACTATTGGTAATTTCCTCCATTTTTCTTTACTCATTCTCTCTTTAAACTTTGAATAAGTCAGAAATTGCTCCTTGTTGGGAACATAGACCCCAGTTTTCAGGACCCTCGTCCTGGGCTTAAAGCTCACTCAGTGACCCATAGTATGTCGGTTGTCACTGGGACTCCCCTCCCAGACATTTGTAAGATTCTCTGCAAACTCTGAGTTTATTCTATTCCTAAAGCAGGATCATTGATTAAATAGATTAAGTGTAGCTTTACAATGAAGGTTAAAATAAAGGATTTTCAGAAGAGCCCGAGAAACCTACTTAACACAGTTCATTTCGTCATAACATTTAACTTTTCACAGATTTGCGGTCGAGGGTGCTGACTGGATGGATTATTACATAGCACCGTGGTGAGGTAGATGTAGCAAAAACATTATTTTGAGTTAATTCTTAAGAGTAAAAAGTTAATTCTTTTAAACACACAAGCTCTGTCATTGGTCTAAACCTGTCCACCAAATGGGAGGTGCCGGACAGAGCTGTAGTCCTGGCCTGGGGAGAACCTGTACATTTAAGGATGAATTGGTTAGCAAGACAGCTAGGGATTGGCAAAAAAGCAGGAAACCACAGCACCTGGCCCTGTTGGTGATGCCTCTGTGAAGGGTGCTCTTTTCAGTTAGTGTCTGTTGGAGGGAGATTCCCCCTTGTTGGTCTGTGGAGGGGGGACTCTCCTCTCTTAAGTCAGGTTCACTGACTCTCAGTGTCTGTACTCTGTTAAGACTTTTAATAGAGGCCCTGCACTGGGGACCTGATTTCCTAGGACTCTGCCTTGTTCACTTGGGTGGCTTGTGCAGCATATCTGGACGTGTGATTCAGTTGCTCCCATGATCTACGCAGGGATTCCTGGGCCCTGGTACAGACTGTCAGGATCACTCATCTGAGAGGAGCCTGGATGGACACTGCCCATCAAAGCAGCTCTGCTGGCGATGCCAAATAAAGCTTGAGAACTCACTGCCTCAGGGGCTGAGTGTGTAGACAACAGAGATTGCCCCTCCACCTGCCCACATCTGTAGTTCCATCTGTAACTTAGGACAGGAGAAAATAGGCCCTGCACCAGGTCCCCAGAGAAATTCTTAAGTAACCTGATAAATCCTAACTTACCTGCCTTAGGTCTTGAGTGATTTTACCATCAGAACTCAGAGATTATCCTGGAGCTTCTTCAACAGATCTGTGGCAGATTCTGCTTGAGCTTTTGCCCTGTGGAGCACCTAACTCGTTATCTGCTGTGTGGGGTTGGGGAGAAATTGAACCAATGTATGAAGATAGCTAAATGCAGGAGCAGAGATACTAACTTCTCTGGTAACTATGTAAAGATGCATTTGATTGCTTACCACCTGACTTAGTGAGGGACTATACTAGTTTGTGTGGCCTGCTCAAACAGAATACCATAGACTGGGTGTCTTACAAGCAACAGAAACTCATGTGTCACAGTTCTGAAGGCTGGGAAATATAAGTTCAAGGCCCTGGAAGATTCAGTGTCTAGTGAGGGGCACTTTCTGGTTCATGGATGGTCCCTTCTCATTGGGTCCTCAGAGGATGGAAGGGTGAGGGATGTCTGTGGGGCTTATTTTGTAAGGGCACTAATCCGATTCATGAGAGCCCCATCGTTATGACCTAATCCCTTTCCAAAGGCACCACTACCTAATTCCATCATAGGGAAATGGAGGCTTCAACATATAAGGGAGGCATGTCTAGATCATGCAGAGACCTTGGAAAGATTCTTGTATGGTATGGTAGCCATGCTAGGGCAGTTTTCCCAGGGGACTGAAGTGGAAGTCTCCCCATTTAGGATTTGTCAGAACGTTTACCTTTTAATCTTTTTTTAAAATTGTTATGTTAGTAGGGATTGCAAATTTTTTTTAGGTTTTAAGTCATTTTGTGGGTCAGAAGAAGAATTTACATCATGTGGAACGACCACCGAATTCTAGGAAGAGAGAGAGGGTTTATTAGTTGGTTTTCCTGTCTGTACACCATGACTCCCTCCAGGGTGTTTGGAGGAACTTTCTCCTCTATCCAGGGGAACTTTTGGATAGAGCTAGAGCTTCCTGTATCTGAGACTGGGCCTGCAGACCCAGGGAAAGTACCGTCCCAGGCAGGAGAGAGGGAAAGATACTCACCTGCTCTTCCCCCACCCAGCAGTTCCCTGGTTTCATTCTTTAATGCAGAGCTGGCTGGGACCCACCGGAGCCCACCACCTGGGGGAGGTGTGTATAGAAGGTATGAGGAAGACCAAACCACATTTTCCTGGTGGTGGTTAATTGACTGCTTGCAGCCCCTCTCCCAGTGGGCTGAGGGCCTCAGCTTACATGATCGTGACATCGTTTCCGAGGTGGGATAATGCAGCGACTCACTTTGTTTGGAGCGGTGCCTCATGTAAGTTTGGTGATACGGCCTACAAACAGAGAAAGACACCATTGTTTATTCATTTTAATGTGGAGCTTTGGGGGAATGATTTTCCTAAAGGAAAAAATCTTAGTTAATATTCTAGAAAATTCAAGGACTTCGTAACCCTGAATTCACAAGCAGCCTCTTTATGTGAGTTAAAATCATGAGTCCATGTGCCATGTGCCGTGTGATTCCAGAGCTGTGTATTAGCTTGGCAAATTAATATTTTGCATCAGAACGTTTTATTCTTGCAAAGGAAAAGCGAGAATGCTTCCCTGACACTATTACAGTAAGATGAGCAGGATTTATTTGTTTGGGGAAAAACGTGAAGGAACTGTACTGTAAATGTTATGGGACAAAGAAGGTCCTGTAACTTCCAGCCACCTGTCATTGTCCATCAGTTTGTAGAGACGGAGATAAGTCCACCAAACTATCAGAAATCCAGGATTCTGGGGAACAGTGAGAGTAGCCACAGACTGTTCTGTTCTTCCATTTTTCTTTTCTTTTCTTTTTTTTTCTTTTTTTTTTTTTTTTGAGACAGAGCCTCAAGCTGTCACCCTGGATAGAATGCTGTGGCATCACAGCTCACAGCAATCTCCAATTCCCGGGCTCAAGTGAGTCTCTTATCTCTCCTTCCCATGTAGCTGGGACTACAGGTGCCCGCCACAACACCCAGCCATTTTTTGGTTGCAGCCATCGTTTTGGCGGGTCCGGTCTGGATTCGAACCCGCCAACTCAGGTGTATGTGGCTGGCGCCTTAGCCTGGTGAGCCACAGGCGCCGAGCTCTGTTCTTCCATTTTTCAAATTATAGTTTTATATATAAAAGTTGAAAGTAAAGACCACATTAACCTTTACTTTAAATAACAATTGGTATAATTCAGTGACTTACTACAATATTCCAGTTTAAAAGTTAATCTCTTAAATCAATCCTCCTAAAGTACTCAAGATAGGCATCTTTAGGGTGGGAGCTAAATTTACAAAACAATAAGTGGGAGACAGGGGGTAAAGGTCACTCAGGACCTGAACCAACCAGAATAAGATGACCTGGGTCATGTTGGCCTTAGCCTGACCAACTCCATCTTGTTCGCACACATGTGCTTTCAGAAACATAGATCATCTCTAAAGCACTTGTGATGATTCCTGTTTTCCCTCCTTGTTCGTGTAGGGAACAGTTCGGATCAGTGTTAAATGCAGTGTAGAGATAGGCCTCAGGAGTGGGAGGCCTTGCTTGTGTGGGAGTCACAATGTGTACATTGTTTGTAAATATTCTCTTCACGGTATGCTTCATTACCAAAACAGTTTGGTCTTCAAAGGATGACAGATGTTATAGTGTGACCAGCATAGAGGGTGTTAAAATAGAGGAACGAAAAGGGAAGAAAGCTTTCCCTCACCAAGCACCTTTCAGAGTGGAGTTCAGTTTTCTTTTCTGGAATTCCCTGTAATCCCCGGGGATGTCTGGATCTTGAGGTTTCAGTGGGTGGTGGTAGGAGATGCTAAGGGGGAAGGGGGAGGGAATTCCCATTTTTCTGGTTGCTTTCCTTCCATCTATTATCTTCCTTCATCTTTATTTTCACCGCCTTTTTTTTTTTTTCTTTTGAGACAGTCTTACTTTGTCACCATTGGAAGAGTGCCTTGGCATGATAGCTCACAGCAACCTCAACCTCTTGGGCTTGAGCGAGCAATCCCCTTGCTTCAGCCTTCTGAGTAGCTGGGACTACAGGAATGTGCCACAATGCCCAGCTAGTTTTTCTATTTTTTTTGTAGAGACAAAGTCTCACTTTTTTACCCTCGATAGAGTGCCATGGTGTCACACAGCTCACAGCAACCTCCATCTGGGCTTAGGCGATTCTCTTGCCTCAGCCTCCCGGTAGCTGGGACTACAGGCGCCCGCCACAATGCCTGGCCATGCACCGCCTAGTTTTTCTATTATTTATTTATTTTTGAGACAGAGCCTCAAGCTGTCACCCTGGATAGAGTGCTGTGGCATCACATCTCACAGCAACCTCCAATTTCTGGGCTAAAGCGAGTCTCCTGCCTCAGCCTCCCAAGTAGCTGGGACTACAGGCGCCCGCCACAACACCCGGCCGTTTTTTGGTTGCAGCCGTCATTGTTGTTTGGTGGGCTCGGGCTGGATTCGAACCCGCCAGCTCAGGTGTACGTGTCTGGCGCCTTAGCCCATTGAGTCACAGGCGCCGAGCCAAGTTTTTCTATTTTTAATAGAGACGGGGGTCTTGCTCTTTTACAGGCTGGTTCTTGAACTCCTGAGCTCAAGTAATCCACCTGCCTCTGCCTCCCAGAGCGCTAGGATTACAGGTGTGAACCACCACGCCCGACTGCCATCATTTTTCAAATGAGGATACTAAGGTACTCTGAGGTCACAGAACCAGCCCAGGGTCTCACAGTTATACACTACTGCTCCCTCTCTGACTAAATCAGTGCTGTGGGACCTTGCTAGTCAAAAAGTGTGGTCTGGGGACTTGCCCCATTCCTTTCACCCAGGAGCATATTGAAGCTAGAGGATTCTGAGCCCTTTCCCAGACCTACTGAATCAGAGTCTGCACTTTAATCAAAATCCCCACTGATTCTTGTGCATGTTATAGTGTGAGGAAGTGCTGCAGACCCGGACGGGGGAGGTTTGGCAGGTACCCGTGAACCCTGGCCCAGCCTCAGGACTAGAATCAGCAGACGGATCTCAGTGAGGGAGGAGGGGCTCTGTGCTGCTGGAAAGTAGGAGGCGCAGAACAGGGATGCAGGTAAGCATCGTACAGCACAAGGCACCGTCTCCCACTGCATCAACAGAGAGTTCTCCTGCACAGAACATCAGGGCTGCTGATGTCAAGAAACCCTCCTCTGGTTGTCAGTGTCTAGAATTCACATTCCTGTAAATATGTTTCTGTTGCTTCAAGATGCACGCAAATCTCTAGGAAGTAGATCTTAGATGAGGTGATGCAAACTGCAGTGCGCTATGCAACTGTGAGTCTTTTTATCAGGACTTGAAAAAAGGAAAAGAGCTTACATCAAAGCATGAAAGATTTCTGTTAGTTTTAAGAGTGTCAGGCTCTCTAATGATAATACCAAGGATGCAGTGGAAATGTTTCTAAGCTTGTGCCCAGAGCCCCCCACTGATAGGGACACTCCTCCCTCAAACCTGAATGGCAACAGCGTCCTTTGTGTCTTTGTTGTTGGTTCCTAAGACTTGCCCAGACCTCTGTCCTACCTGTCAGTTCCCAGGGAAGTTGTGCCACCTGGAGGCTGGGGGAGGAACGGGAATAAATGAACGATCACGCTCCCTTTCCCACTCCTTTAATCCCACCATACCGTGCACACTTCCACCTGTCCTCTGTCCCTTCTCCCTTCCTTTCTCTGTAGATTCTGACCCAGAATATCTGGAACTATCTGCCTCCATCCCCTCTGCCTCTCCCTCCATTTCTTCCTTTCCTTCTTCCTGTGAGCTGAAAACCAAACTAAATCAAGACTGGGAAGTAAAACCAGTGAACTTGTTGTATACTGATGTAAGAAAGGGTTTCCAAGTGAAATTTTATCCAGGAATGTGGATGTTAATCTGGGCGTGAGTGTCCTCTTGAGAATTGCCACCAAATCTCCACCTGCTTTCTTGTTTCTATTCTGATCAAACTTGCTTTTTCTCAAGGTACAGAATTCTACAGCAGAGACCTTGTTGTTGTTTTGGTTTTGGTTCTATTGCGTTCTCTTGCTTTAACCCTTGACAATATAGTAATTATTTTCTACTCCTTTTTAGTGGCTGTTAGTCACGAAGCAGGTTATTCTAGATAAGTTTTGGAACCAAACTGGATTTATTACCCAAGACATTCCAAAGAAAACAAAAACCTATTTGCAGCTTCTGTGTGCCATCTTTTCACAACTTCTGTTTTCCCTTGCATGTGAAATATGGTGCTGTGGACATGAAGGGAGGCGTGAGCGGTGGTGGCCGGCTGCAGGACGTGCAACCCCGGCCTGGCCTTTGCCCTCAGAGGCCAGCGTGGAATGTGTTCTTCCCAGGGCTGGGACGCCTGTGTTTTTCCACCTGACCAGCTGATCTGCTCCAGATTTTCTAAATTAAAAAAATGGGGAGCTCTGGGGAGGGGTTGGGGGCGAGGAGAAGACATGACAGCAGTTGCTATGGAGGATTTTTCTGCTATGTCACGGAAAGGGAACATTTGGTACATGGTCATTGATTCCTAGGACAGTAATTGTCTTGATAAAATGATTTGGAAATTGGTATTAGAAACAATTTTTGGTTTTGAGACAGAGTCTCACTCTGTTGCCCCAGGCTAGAGTGCTGTGGCAGCATGGTTCACAGCAACCTCAAACTCTTGAGCTAAGCAATTCTCCGCCTCAGCCTCCCGAGTAGCTAAGGCTACAGGTGCCTGCCATGAAGCCCATCTATTTTTTGGTTGCAGTTGTTGTTTTAGCAGGCCCGTGCTGGGCTCAAACCTGCCACCCTCGGTGTATGTGGCTGGCACCCTATTCACTGAGCTACGGTGTAGAGCCTCTTTAATAGTAGTCTTACAGGTATATAAAGGAGAGGAAGAAAGCCAGAAGTCAGGGTGTCTGAGAGGTGGCTTATGACAGTTTGTCCTGTTATAGTCCACCATGGAATGCCTGCTATGGTACATCTTATTCTGTCCTTACAACCCCTCTGTGCGGTGCTTGGCTAGTTTTAGTCCTGTTTTAAAGATGAAGACATTGCAACTTGGAGAGGAGAGCGAGTTGCTAGAGGCTGGGCCCATGGGCCATATTTCTTCCCTTTTGTTTTTGTGCTAGTTGAGAAGTAGTGCTGAGACAGCTGTCTCAGTTCCCTCTCAGGAGGAAAGAGAACAGAGTTCTGGAATGTGTAAACTACTTGTTTAAGCCGCCTGAACATCAGTTGCTCTGGGTGTTTAGTCTCTTAGTTTTAAAGGCATCTCTGCTTGTGCATCTTTTGCCCTAGAGGCCTTTGTCCCCCTCAGTGCCACCTCCTCTCCCAGGCCACACCCTCTAAGTGTATTTTGCATCTCATGAACCCCACAGGGGTCCTTTTGGGCTGGATCATGTATATCATCTCTTATGAGATCCATTAAAGCCTCTTTGCCACAAATTATGCTTTTGAAAGTCTGCTTGGGAAAATGGAAGCAAAATGCTTTATATAACCGACTGCTGCAAATATGCAGGCAAATGCTAATTAACAGTTACCCAACCTTTAAGAAGAATGCACCCAAACCAAGGACGGAATTTGTACGAACAGAGGAAAAAGAATACAATATGGGTATCATTTAATAGAACCTTGAACCTTTAACATGAGCCCATTTTTATCCACAAATTGTGGCCAGGGTTTTCTCAGAAGGGTGTAACTGAAAAAAGTATGAATTTTTATGTTTCTTCAGTGAGTTCAATCTTCCATAAAAGCAGATACTCTGAGATCAAGGTGAGTTTAAGCTACTTCCTGATAAGGAATATTTATTGAAAGTCAGACCCGATGGTAAGTGCAATATATGTTTGTCATATTTAACCCTCGTAATAACTTTTGAGGCAGATATCATCACTGTAATGTTTTTTGGTTACAGATGAGGCACCTGAGGCACTGGGGTTTAGGATAAACCCTATAGTCTGGTTTTTATAGATAGTCTCCTAATCATTACCATTTTTATTCTGCCCTCTTAGTGCTTAATATAAACTAACTTGCCCTCTTCTACTATGATTGGGAGTATGAATCTCATTACATAAAACTAAAGCTTAAAAAAAATAGTTATTTATTTATTTATTTTATTTTATTTATTTTTTTTTTTTTGAGACAGAGCCTCAAGCTGTCGCACTGGGTAGAGTGCCATGGCATCACAGCTCACAGCAACCTCCAACTCCTGGGCTTAAGTGATTCTCTTGCCTCAGCCTCCCAAGTAGATGGGATTACAGGTGCCCGCCACAACACCTGGCTATTTTTTTTTGGTCGTAGTTGTCATTGTTGTTTGGCAGACCCGGGCAGGATTCTAAACCACCATCTCTGGTATATGTGGCTGGTGCCTTAACAGCTTGAGCTACAGGCACTGAGCAATGGCCTACAATTTTTGAAAGCCAAGGAAAAGCCTTTGACTTGAATTCTCCAGTGGGGGGCGGAGGGGTGTGGTGTTCAAGAGAAGTGCCTGTCTTATCTGACTTCTGGGTCTAGCCTAGGTCATGAACACAGTTGGTTCTAAGCAGTGTAGCTCTGAAAGTGTTTGAGGGTCCAAGTGGTCCATTCGGACGAGCACTCTGGCGGGAAAAACCTGGGCGGTTAATGATGTGTCTTAGTGGAGGCTACAGGACCACTTTGAAGAAAAGTGTATGAGTTGAACTGTTTCCTATGCCAAGGCAGCTCTCTGGCCCTGGGACTGGGACAGTTCCTTAATTACCACACCTCTGTCATCAAAAGCATCCCAAGCTCTCAGGCTTCTCAATATTATATCCTTTGCAAGTTGACTGCAGTCTGGGCACGTTTCCATAGTGGAAACGACCCCTTCCCCGTTTGTTTTTGCCACAGTGGCCTCCTGGTCAGGAGAATGATGGATGCCTAGACTTGTCTCTTGGCATTGAAAGCATCAGATACCGGGACCCTACACAGCACCAGCCTGTGGAACAGGAAGATGTGTGTTGAGGTCTTAAAGCACATAGAGTTTGATGTTTCCTCTTGCTTTTGCAGCTGTTAGCAAGGACACACTTTGAGAGTGACCTGTGGGTCACAAGACTATAAACAGCAGTGGAGGCTTTGAAGGGCTCATCCTCATCAGTAGGCCTAGGTGTTGTACCTGCAGGGTGGCTTTCTGGTGGAAGGTCGGCTCCCTGACAGCTGTGACAGCAGTGTGACTTCTGCCTGACAGCCCCATAGAGGCACGGTACCGAAAAGTAAGGCATTTCTGGGCGAGATACTACTTGTTCTTCTAGTTTTTGGCCTTGTTTGTTTTTAATTTTCATTTTGGTAAAATACACATAACATACAATTTGCCATTTAATCCATGTATTAGTGTATGTTCTGTGATATTAATTCTGTTCACACTGTTGTGCAACTGTCACAGAAGTCTTTGATTGTGCAAAACTGAAACTCTTTACCCATTAAATAAAATAATACCTCCCTATTCCCCGTTCCCCAGCCCTTAGCAACCACTGTCTACTTTCTGTTTGTTTGTTTGTTTTTTTGAGATAGAATCTTATTCTGTCTCCCTTGGTAGAGTGCTATGGCATCAGAGCTCACGGCAACCTCAAACTCTTGGGCTCAAGCAATCCTCCTGCCACAGCCTCTCTAGTAGCTGGGACTATAGGCGCCTGCCACAACACCTGACTAGTAGAGATGGGGTCTTGCTTTTGCTCAGGCTGATCTGGAACTCCTGAGCTCAGGCCATCTACCCATCTCTGCCTCCCAGAGTGCTAGGATTACGGGCGTGAGCCACCGCACCCGGCCTTCTACTTGTTTCTGTGAATTTGCCTACTCTAGTAACCTCACCTAGGTGGAATCCCATAGTGTTCAATCTCTTTGCAACTGGCTTCTTTCACTTGGCACGTGTCCTGGAGGTTTATTCATGTTGTTATCCATGTTGTAGCATGTGTGTAATTTCTGTCCTTTCTAAAACGGAATAATCCTCCATTGCATGTGTGTGCTACATTTTGTTTCCCCTTCATCCATCCGCGGCCTCTTGGGTTGCTTTCACTTTTTGTCTTCTTGCCCTTGGTTTTTTTTTTGTTTTTTTTTTGACAGAGCCTCAAGCTGTCACCCTGGATAGAGTGCTGTGGCATCACAGCTCACAGCAACCTCCAGCTCCTGGGCTCAAGCGAGTCTCCTGCCTCTGCCTCCCAAGTAGCTGGGACTACAGGTGCCCGCCACAACGCCTGGTTATTTTTTGGTTGCAGCCGCCATTGTTGTTTGGCGGGCCGAGGCTGGATTCGAACCCGCCAGCTCGGGTGTACGTGGCTGGCGCCTTAGCCCGTTGAGCCACAGATGCCGAGCCCTTGCCCTTGGTTTTGAGAGACACGATCCATCTATGAAGTGCTCACGAGATCAAAATAAATTCCCAGCCCCTACTTTTAAGGAGTTTACGATCTCTAGGAAAGCTGCAAATTATTGTACAAATACATGAAAAAGTAAACCATGGTTGCAAACATTGTATAATAGGAGAGACCAGTTTGAGGTATGTCACGAGAGCATAGGTGTGGATTTGCCAAAGGTCTGGATTGGAGTTTTTAGAAGAGGATGGCTTATACGGAGTATGGATTTAAAGCATGGATTCCAGAGTTAGGTAGCTCAGTCTTAAATCCTGGCTTTGTCACTTTGTCAAAGTGTCACTTTGTTACTTGGGATGAATTATTGAACCTCTGTAAGCCGAGGCTTCCTCAAGTGTAAACTGAGGATAATGGTGCTTATAGAGTTGTCAGGAGGATTAAATAGGAAAGCTGAGTTAAACAGAGAGCACTGCACATGGTTAGCGCTTAGAAAAATGTACAGGAAGCAGCATGTTGCCCCCTGAATGTCTGTCACTTTGGCCTTTCATTGTTCTTAGGAGGCAGGGTCTTGCTCTGTCACCTAGGCTGGAGTGCAGTGGCATAGTAGCTGGATGACAGGTGCACCACTGCACCCAGATTATTTTTCGTATTTTATTCTTGTCTTCTTACTGTGATCATAAACATTCATATCTGTTTGCTACAGTGTCTGCAAGTATCCATGGCCTCTGTTGTGTCTCTCCCTTCCAGATTATGGTAGTTTTAACACTGACAATATTCAGTTTTGGAGGCTCAATATGGAGTAAAGAGATAGCTCTTTAAATGGTTTTATTAGATAATTGATAATAAAAGTAAATGTAGCCTGGCTTTCTTATCATTGGGAAGATATAGAATGAGGAAGAAGAGCGACCACGAGTCGTTTTAACGTTGGCTATTTCAGCTTACTGACAAGAAGTTGGTTAGCTTTCTTCAACCCTGGGCAGATGACAAAGAGATGTGGGCTGTCAGGTTGCAATCTCTCTTTTTAACAGTCTGTCTTTTGGATGGACAGTGCTATAATGGCTGTGCTCTCAGTTTTAAGGACTTCATAGTTAGATTATTTTAATCTCAATGCTGCATGTGGGAGCTAAAATTAAAACAATTGATCTGGAGATAGAGAGTAGAATGATATGGCTACCAAAGGTAGCAGGGAGTAGGGGATAAGGTGGGGATGATTAGTAAGGACAAAAATATAGATAGGTAGAATGAACAAGACCTAACATTTGATAACACAGCAGGGTGGGGATAGTCAACAATAAGTTACTGTATGTTTTAAAATAACTAAAAGTGGGATTGAAGTGTTCCTACCATAAAGAAATGATAAATGCTCCTGGTGACGGATATCCCAATTGTCCTGACTTATTACCCATTGTAAGCCTGTATCAAAATAGCACATAAGCTCCATAAATATGTACAACTGTTATGTACCATGATCATTAAACATGAAAAAAATTAAGAAACAGAAACTAAAAGAAAGGAAAAAATAGATAATTATTACATTATTTATTTCAAAATAACTGGAATACTCTCATTTTTCTAATAATAAGAAAACTGTTTAAAATTACAAGTAAAGTAAAACTGAACGTTTTCGCTGACGGAAATATTTTGCTAGTAAAGGGCGCCCTAAGGTATTCTAGAATGTGGGGTTAAGACACATCATCTGGCTGGTGCATTACTTGTTCTGTTCCTGTTTGTCTGCTTGGTATTTCCAACCCCGGCGTTCATTGACTTCAAGGCAATCGAATCCATTATTAGCTAGGAGAAAAACATCTGAGGCTCCTTCGCTCTAACAATAGATTTTTTTTTTTTTTAATGCATTGTACACCATCCTCTTTAAAAAAGGCATCTGAGGGGGGTGGGTGTGAACAGAGGAATTTCCTCCTCCACCCTGGCTGTTGCTAAGCTGTAAACTAATATTGTGAGAGAGAACAAATTTCAAGGTCTCTGCTTTCCTCGGGATATTGCTTTGTATTTTTGTTAACTGGTATTAATGGAGATTTCCCTGCAAATGCTGGGTGAAACTGAATGGGTTGTGCTTGAATTAGTGGACTTCTGAATTAACTCAAGGTGGCTGGGGCATTTTAGGCAGCTCCTGGAGCTTCTTTCTACACTTCCCACGTTAATCTGGTGTTGTCTTTCTATTAGCATTTCTCATTGAAAATGTCTTTGATGTTGACAGTGGCTCAGTCTGCTGAAGTGGGTGAGTTATGTTGTGCTGCCTTAAAATTTGCTTTTGTACTTACCATTAAAAGCAAAAGTGAGGGTGGCCCCTGTGGCTCAAAGGAGTAGGGCACCGGCCCCAAATACCAGAGGTGGCGTGCGTTCAAACCCAGCCCGGGGTTTGAACGCAAAAAAAAAAAAAAAAAGCAAAAGTGAAACTTGGGAGGTTCATTTCATCTATTTAAATTGTGATGCTTCCCTTTCTGCCAAAATCTTTTGAGCATGATAAGGCAGCAGTGGTTGAAATACCATTGGTGTGGCTTTTAGGCAAGAGAGGATTTAGCAAGTGAGAATTTCCCACATTGGGTTTAGATTTATATGTGTTTATGTGCAGGAAATTTTTTTTTTTGGTAAGGCTATAACTTTGGGTATCAGTAGAAATTGTGGCAGATAGAATTACAGTACCTGGAATGTATAATCCTTTTGGGTTTTATATTTTACTTAAATAAACTTTCACGATGGATTAGTTAAGTAAGACCAGGTCTCCAGCAGATTCCACTGGCCGATTTTGTTTTTCTGTTCTTGGTAGTTACTGAGAGGGCTGGCAGTGGGCTTGTGCACCCATCGTGCTAGTATCATACTAGTAATGAGGTGATCTCTCTCTACTTTGGTTGTGCATCTGATGTTTTCTCTAGTGAAAGCAAGATTGAAACTTTTTTTGAAGTTTTTGGCTGGGGCTGGGTTTGAACCTGCCCCCTCCGGCATATGGGGCTGGCGTCCTACTCCTTTGAGCCACAGACGCTGCCCAAGTTCTAAAACTTTTAAAAAAGATAGCAGTTCCTCTCTTGGTTTGCCTTACCTCTGGGTAAACAAGGTAACAGAAGCAATTCGCCCTTAGTTGGCAGAGTGTAGGAAAGATCTGACAATGTGGAAATGAGACCACTGTGTAGGTTTCAGTGTCACCTTGACTTAATTTACAAAATGTTTTCTTTTCTAAAGCCATACTGTAATCCACAGACACACTAAATTGAAAGGTATCAGTCTGTAAGAGGAAAAGGTTGCAGGCAAAGAGCCCTGCTGAGGCAGTGAGGCCAGAATGACCCAACTGCATTATTCTACTGCAAAAGCCTTGGTTTTGCAAATTGCAAAATGGAGCCAGTAACACCAATGATTGGCTGTTGCTGTTAAGAATTAAGTGCAGTATCAAATCCAATGGGGCTGGCACATGCTACATTTTTAGTCAATATAGATTCTTCTCCCCCAGCCATTCAGCATCAAATGAGTTGACATGAAGAAGAGTTTTAAAAAACTGTAGATATTTATTAGTATTTGTGTATGCCTGTTAGTTGACCTCAAAACATGTACTTGCCCCAGGAACAGAAGTGAAATCTCCTTTGGTCATGAGACAGGTGCCTTTATAGTATGGTAAGGCCTTTGCATATCATTTTTGTGGCTTATTGATGTGGTTAATTTAAACCCTTCCATCTTCTTGTTGGAGCAGATCCTTCAGCTGTTCTCATCAACTATGTTATGGGGTGTAAATTACAAGATGGTGTTGTGGGTCTTTGTTAGCTCTGAGACTAAATGATGTGTGCATTTGCTTATTTGGCCCCTTAGCTCTGAAATTGTGAGATGAGGACTAGGAAGGAGAACCAGGACATTCAACTTCCAAACGGTCTATCTGTGTCATAGAACTTGAGTCTTTGCAAAGACAAATGAACTGGAGGTGGAGCTCTCAACAGAGTGACTCCCAGTGGTTACTCAGACTCAACAGTTTCCGACTGGTCTGCTTTATCAGGAGTGATGTAAACGTGATTCACAGATAGTTTTATAAGAATTTTTAACTTTCATTGAATCATAATCAGGTGGCTATTTCCCATTTTCTAATGTCACTTGATTAGCTCAAGGATGCCCAACCCTTACTGTCTTGTCTCATGGAGGGTGGCTGCTTGCTAAGTAATGAGGAGACCCTGGAGAGGGAGAGGGTTGGTGGGCACCCCCACCCCGTTGGTATCCTGGCCACCTCCATAGAGGGAAACACGTGTTTGTGAGTCCTGACCTAGCACAAAACCCCTTGGGGAAACATGTGGGAAGCCCCCAGAACAAGATTCTTACCGATATTTTAGTGAGGTCCCAAATACTTTTTTTCTTATCTCGAGGAAATGAGGAGCATGAATATGGGCTCGTTCTTCCTTCAGTACAGATGCTGTCTGACTTTGGAAAGCCCTCTAATTATTTTAGAGCCACCTCTCCTCACAGCCCTTCAGGACTTACTCTATCTTTCTGACGCAGTGGTTCTCAACATTCCCAATGCCAGGACCCTTTAATACAGTTCCTCGTGTTGTGGGGGTCACCCTTTAATACAGTTCCTCATGTTGTTGACCCCCACAACACGAGGAACTGTATTAAAGGGTCCCGGCATTAGGAAGGTTGAGAACCGTTGTTCTGACGTCTTTGGCAGTTCATAGGTCAGTTCATTTTCTTCCTTTCTGTGACTCCCACTGGGTGGAAACGTGTCCAATGTAACACCTTCTTTCAGTTGTCTTTAATTATGAAAATCATTTATTTTTAGTGTAAGGATCTTTTTGTGCAATAACTGCCCTACTCACAAATGCATAGAAAATGGGTATGTTTTCAGATTACACTGCATTAGCACTGCCATTGTTTCTTTTATATTTTTTGAGACATTATCAGTATCATTTGGTCACCCTTAGGTTCAAGTGATCTTTTTGCCTCAGTCTCTCAAGTAGCTGGGACTATAGGTGCCTGCCACAGTGCCTGGCTATTTTTTAGAGATGGGGGCTTGCTCTTGCTTAGGCTGGTCTCAGACTTGTGAGCTCAGGTGATCCACCTACTTCGGCCTCCCAAGTGCTGGGATTACAGGTGTGAGCCACCGTGCCCAGCCTTTGCCATTGTTTCTTGAGGGTAAATTTTGGCTGACACTATGTCTACAAAATTCCCTTAGACTGAAGTAGTGTTATCATGAGGTGAGAGCCCTGGGATAGTTTTGGGGATACTTGTTCTCTGCCAATCACTGTTCTGTGAACTCTTTTTTGTTGTTGTTGCAGTTTTTGGCCAGGGCCGGGTTTGAACCCACCACCTCTGGTATATGGGGCCGGTGCCCTACTCCTTGAGCCACAGGCCCCGCCTGTGTTCTATTAACTCTTAATATAGCCATCTTAAGATTTGTTTATAAATGCACAAGACTGTAAGATCATTCTAAGTTTGGGTTGTGATTTTCTTACTATCATATATTTATAAGTCATGCAGATAGTGTAAAGGAAACAGTAAAAGGTGAGTTATTAGTAGTTACTATTATTAATTCATTTTATTGGACTTTTTCATTTTTCCTTCTTAACATTTTTCTCTTACCCAATATAGCCCTATACACCTAGGAAAATAGCTTGCTTAAAACCTGTGGTCATGTTTTATAATTATAAAGAAAACTGTTGGCATGAACAAAAATGGGGGAGTGGAGAGGAAAAAGGAAGTGAAAGAGAATTTTTCATCACTTTCCTCAACCCTTTTTTCTGCTTCCAAAAGTGACAGGCTAAGCCTTTTGGGTTGTTGTTTGTCCTGTTTTGAAGACTAAGAAAAGGAAGTTAACAGTTACGTGAAGTCTGACTCATGCAGCAACTTCGTATGTGAATGGTAATATTCATCTTTCTGCATACATTCTTAGGATTTATCTTGCTTCATTAAAACTGCAGGTGTGTGACATCTGTTTTACTTGTCTGCATGGTTTCATTACTAGCCTCTTATTAGTCTTGCAATCTCCATAAAAACATGAAATTGAAGAAATGAAAAAAATTAGTAGAAGCAAAAGATTTATACAATCTTAAGAGAAGCTAGAGTATTAGAAATGGAGGAACTGGAAGAATGAATTCCTCTACCCCTAAGCCGTAGGACAGTGCCAACTGAGGGACACTGTCATCTGAAAGGACAGGCACTGTGCATGTTGATGCTACTAAAACCCAGATTCGAGGCGGAACGATTAAAGCATTTTTTTTGACAAGTTTATCATTTAGTTGGATTTTTCAGAAATCTGGAAGGTGGATTTGGAGTCGGTTGCAGTGGTCCGCAGAGAGGGCCTCATGGACGGGCTTGGGAGTGAAGACTCAAGGTGGACGCAGGTTCTTCCTTCCCTGACCTTTCACTGTACCCCTCCCTGGCTTTGTTCCTGTCCTTCCTCCTTTTGTTTTTCTCCTGGGGGGTGGGAAGGATTCCATAGCAGCTTTGCAATATCTGGCACTTATTAATACATGATGCTCTAGGAATTTACCAAGTAAATTCTTGCTCTTTGTAAACAGCAACTTGTTAGCCAGGTGGCACTTAGGAAAAATAGGAGAAGATGTCCAGCTCTGGGGCAGGTGGCCAGGCCTGAGCAGGGCTCATTACAACATGGCACTTTCCACTGGTGTGTGGAAGATGCATGAATGGGCAGTGGAAGCCAGGAGGGCAAAACCTCTCAAAATACCTTGAAGTCAAGCTGTCCACCATTGCCTGGGATGGTGGGCTCATAGGGACCTACCTATATGGCTCAGCCTGGCAAGTGGCCCATCAGAAGGGGTCATCCCTGGTTTATCTGAGGTCTCCAAAAACTGCCTGCAGTGAAGCTTGGATCTTTCCAGAATCATGAGATGATAACATTTCCCTATTGTGTCATTCATGGAAAAGGAAGCAAAACTGAAGGTGGACCCAAAAAATTAGCATCACTGAGAACTGCACTGAGGGTTTGTTGAAAGGCTGGAGGTAGAGCTGGAGAGAAGCCATTGGTTTGAGTGCAATTTGGAGTTACTCCCTGGGTGCTGGAGTAATGTCTTGTTTGGGGGAGCAGCACTGGTAGGACAGAAACACTCTGGAGGGGTACAGATCACCTGGAGGTACAATCCGTTCAGTTGGTTTTTGCCCTTCAAATGCAAACAGTCTGGCCAGACCACATTTGGGTCTGGCATCCCCGGTCTCTTGCTCCTGATCTACCTCGATCTGGTACCCTAAATGTCCCTGCTCTTCTGGCTTACTCAGCTTGCTTTCCCCCTCCTTCCTGGCTTAACTTCACCTGTGTCCATTTTGATTCTCTAACGAGAATCCTTTAGTTGAAAAATGAGAAATCTGAGGCATTGAGAAAGAAGAGAAATGTATCTCTGTTTATTTGTAGAACCTTCACACAGCACCAAACCCCAACTGCTAAATATTGCCTCAGGAAAGATTTCTACCATTCACTTGCCAGGTACGAGAAAGGAAAATTACAATTGATTTTGCTTTTCTTTCTTTTTTTTTTTTTTGGTAATAACTTGATCATAAATTCCAACGCACAGAATGAGTCTTTGGTGGGAAACCCTGAAGCCTCTATCTGCAAGTCCATCTTAATGACAGTCTTTGTTCTCAGCTAGACTGCGTCACTCTTGGTCTTGTGTTTTCAGACAAACACAAAGCTTTTGGGAAATAAGATGCTGAAGTAAAAAGACTACAGATTGTTCTCCCCGGGGGAGTTCCTGGAAGCCTTCTCAACTGGGACACCTGAAGTGAGCCTCATGACCTGAGCTGAGAATTGCCATTGCTGATATGATTTTTATAGGGTGTTCTACATGGACCCATGACACTCTTTGGATCACCTTGTATATGATCCACAGACTGAGGCCAGGGTTAGCCGAGCTTGTTTTATCTTAGTGAAAAGTCTTTTGTTAAAGGACAAGTGAGAGAGAGCTCAGATGAATCAGGAATGCATTTTAGCTGCCAGCACGCTCTATAGCTAGAGAACTAGAGGGCACCCTTATTTATTTTTCAAAGTCTCCCCAGGAATTAAAGGTTGCACATCTAAATGTCATCACCTCTGTAACTTGTACAGATAAAAGTACATCTACTTTAGGCAAACTGCAGGTTTACATGTATGGAAATTTACCCCAAAAGTCTTTTCTTTGTGCAAATTCTGAAAATTGTTTTAGTGGTACTTTTTTTTTTTTTTTTGAGACAGAGCCTCATGCTGTCACCCTGGGTAGAGTGCTGTGGCATCCCAGCTCACAGCAACCTCCAATTCCTGGGCTCAAGCGAGTCTCCTGCCTGCGCCTCCCAAGTAGCTGGGACCACAGGCGTCCGCCACAACGCCCGGCTATTTTTTGGTTGCAGCCGTCATTGTTGTTTGGCGGGCCCGGGCTGGATTCGAACCTGCCAGCTCAGGTGTACGTGGCTGGCGCCTTAGCCGGTTGAGCCACAGGCGCCGAGCTGTTTTAGTGGTACTTTAATTCTTCAATGTAATTAACAAATATATTATGAAGATCTGTTCTTTTCTCTGAGGGCTGAATATTGATTGGTACTTAGCGTAAAATGTTTAACTCTAATGTTGTCCCAGTAGGATATTTGTACAGCTTTGTATGTCTCCCCACATATTAATTGCAAAGGGAATATAGTAACTTTATAGTGAAGAAATTTGGCAGAGTCCACCCTAATCAATTATTTAAAGCTAAAACCACCAGTAACGAGACAAATTGGCCTTGTGCACCATTTAATAAGATGCACAGAGAAAAATGCAACATTACCTCTATTATATTCTGGCAAAAATGTGTAACTTGGATCTAACCATGAGGAAATATCAGATAACCTCAACTTGAGGGACATTTGAAATAACTGGTCTGTGATTTTTTAAGTGTTATCTCATGAAAGACAAGGAAAGGCCAAGAAAGTCCCCCAAATTGAAGGAGACTAGAGACATGAAAACTAAATGCAACACAGGATTGGATCATTTCTTTTCTTTCTTTCTTTTTTTTTTTTTAAAGACAGAGTCACTTTGTCACCCCAGAGTGCTGTGGTGTCACAGCTCACAGCAACCTCCAGCTCTTGGGCTTAGGCTATTCTCTTGCCTCAGCCTCCCGAGTAGCTGAGACTACAGGTGACCGCCACAACGCCCGGCTATTTTTTGTTGCAGTCTGGCCGGGGTTGGGTTCGAACCCACCACTCTCAGAATATAGGGCCGGCACCCTACCCACTGAGCCACAGATGCCGCCCAAGATTGTATCATTTCGTTAGTAAGAACCTCATTGGGACGACCATTTCCATTTCCATGGGGTCTGTGGTTTAGATGGTAGAATTCTGTCAATGATGGTAATAGCAAGATTTTTGAGGCTAGACTGTGATTAGGTGGAAAATGTCTTTGTTAAAGAATTATGCATATAGAATATTACACGATGTAATCTCATTTTTAGAACTGTAAATAGGTTAAAAAAATCATAAGAGAGTATGGGCACAATTATTTATGCTGTCCGTTGACAATCTTGAGAAAATTCTGGCTGAATCTTGGAGTGCCAGCTTTTTCAGGCACCAATCCTATAGTCCTTTGCCTGCTCTTCTGAGGTGGGAATGGAAAGCAATTTCAAATATGCTATGAAATTTACCAGTGTGGTACTGCTGTTGTAAACAGGGTTTAATCTGTTTAGGGTTTAGATACCTTATCTTCAAATTCTGACATGAAAAGATACCTTATCTTCAAATACTGACATGAAACATCAAGCTAGTACCTAAAAGTGTTTGAAGACTAAATCAGGTGTTTATGTAATTCACAATAATGTATCATTTTAATCTATTATTTTATTTTTCTTGATTATTTTAGAAAATATAGATACAAAAGTATAAAAATAATAAAAACCAAACTCAGTCAGAATCTCACTACTCAAAAATGACATTCCACTGGTAACATTTAGTCTATTTCTTTCTTATATTTATTTATTTATTTTTTTTGAGAAAGAGTCTCAAGCTGTCACCCTGGATAGAGTGCCAGCTGTCACCCTGGATAGAGTGCTGTGGCATCACAGCTCACAGCAACCTCCAATTCCTGGGCTCAAGCGAGTCTCCTGCCTCTGCCTCCCAAGTAGCTG
>CAUYRH010069055.1:0-10120 GCA_963574655.1 Perodicticus potto
GGAACACTTTTACACTGCTGGTGGGACTGCAAACTAATACAACCTTTTTGGAAGGAAGTATGGAGAACTCTCAAAGAACTCAAGCTAGACCTCCCATTTAATCTTTCAATCCCATTACTGGACATCTACCCAGAAGGAAAAAAAGTACTTTTACCGTAAGGACACTTGCACCAGACTGTTTATCACAGCTCAATTTATAATCACCAAAATGTGGAAACAGCCTAATGCCCACCAACTCAGGAATAAATTAACAAGCTGGGGTATATGTACACCATGGAATACTATTCAGCCATTAAAACAGATGGAGACTTTATCTCCTTTGTATTAACACGGATGGAAGTGAAACATATTATTCTCAGTAAAGCATCACATGAATGGAATAGCATGAATCCTATGTACTCTATTTTGTTATGATGACAATTATTTAACTAGTACTGGGTGGGGGGGTGGGGAAAGAGCAGAACAGGGAGAGAGAGCAGGGAGGAAGCGGGTGGAGGGAAGGAAGAGCAGAGAGAGGGAAGGAGGAAAGGGGCTAGGAGAAGGGAAGATTACAGAGAGGGAAGTGGGTAGGGGGTTGGGGGTCTTAGTGTGTGACAGTCAGTGTAATCTGGTTTCTTGTACACTCAATGAATCCCTAACAATAATAATAATAATAAAAAAGATCTAGCTCAAGCCAAAAAAACAAAAAACAGAAAAAGAAAGAAAAAAATCTGTGAGGTCCCTGAACTATAGTAATAAGCAGCATTTACAAGATAATTTCCTTTTTTCCAGGCACTGTTTCTTAAATCGGTATTTTGCATATACCATTTTAGTCTCACTATAACCCAATAAGGTTAATACTACTTGTACCCCATTGCACACATAGGTAAATTGATCCAGAGTGAAGTAGCAAAGCCTTAATTAAAATCAGATTGTATGTTACTAGAACCATTCTTCTTAAACATTCCTTTATGCTTTGCATCTAACCTTTGGGCCAGGTTTCAACTCACTTTAGTAGGAAGCTAACATCAAATATTTAAATATATTGAGCCACCTTTAAGAGGGGTATTCTCTGCCAAGTGCTGTCGATAAGCAGTTTCAGGCTACTTTAAAGTGAAGTAGATTAACACAGGTAAGGACATAAGAGATGTATAATCAATCTCTGTCAACTTTACATATAAATCCCAAATAGATGAGAAAACTTGACATTACTTTGCAGGACATCCCTGCTCTTTGTACTTCTTCAAAATGCCCATTCATTTTTAATGCTCTGATCTGCCCACACTTGTTTTCCAAGCCCCATCAAATAGCAAATCATCACTGCTTTGCCTTTTTTAAATTTAGTTAAATGATTTAAAGGCAGCAGCATTCTTAAAAAGGACACAGAATCAAGCCAATGAAAGTATTAGAATGAAATCATCATTCCCCAACAACGCTATAGGGGAGTACTTCAGTTTACCTTTTATATTAGAAGACATTATCAAATGGAAATCATTCTTTAATACCCTGAAAGTCTGCTTATGTGTGCAATTCCCAATTCCCTTTGGCTTTGCTTCTTAAAGCGTAGGTGCTTGTGGATGAAGGGGATGCCCTTCAGGCTGCTGAGAGAGATGGCAAAAAACTACTTTTTCCATCATTTCCACCTTTATCAGAAAAATAAATTTCAAATATACCAGTACAAAGTAAAGGAATCTTTGTTTCTTAAATGAATTATAGTTCTAGTTATTCACAGACAATTTTGGAAATTAAATGTGTGATGTGATATAAACATAAAATCATATATTAACTTTCTTTCCTGCATTAACAACTTGTAATATGTTAGGTTCTAAATTTATTTGTGTATTATCAGTGCAAAGGCTGATAGATGTCAATGCAATTTTTTGAGGACCTGAACTTACTTAGTTTTAATATATCTTACTATGGTATCTTCTGTTAATGATTGAACACATATTTTATGCCTGGAACTGATGTCAGCCACCTTTATTATTGAAGTTACCTGTGTAGCACCATAAAAGAAGTGCTAATATGACTTTTTAAAAAATAAGTTTTATTGTGTATATTTGAGGTATAAAAAGGGATGTTATAAGATACATATAAGATACACACAGTCATATAGTAAAATTATTACTATAGTAAAATGAATTGAGACATCCATCGTCTCACATAATTATCATTTTTTCCTGTGTGGCAAGAACAACTATAAGCTACCCTTTTAGCAAAAATTCTGCACACGAGATACTTTTTTGCATATATGCTTTGGAGATACTCTAGGTTTCCTTTCAGACCATGATAATAAAGCAAATGTCTCAATAATGCTAGCTACACAACTGTTAAAATTTCCTAGGACATATAAAAGTTTTATTTCCCCAACATTATAGTACAAAGTGTGTAACAGCATTATATCTGAAAGATCAGATATAATGTACCTTAATTAAAAATTCTTTTTGGCTAAAAAATAATTATGATCCTCTGAACCCTGAGTAAGTCCTTTTTGTGAACCTTTTTGTTAGTGGAGGATCTTGCCTCAATGTTAATGGCTGAGGACTAATCAGGATGGAAGATGCTAAAAATTTAGGTGTCTGTGGCCATTTTAAAAATAAGACAACAACAAAGTTTATTTAATAAAGTTGAGTAATTAACTCTCCCTTTCATGAAAGATGTCTCTGTTGCGTATAATGCCATCTGTAGCATTTTACCCACATGGAACTTCTGTCAGAATGGGAGATGATCCTCTCAAATATTGCCACTGTTTAATCAACTGAGTTTTTGTAATATTCTAAATCCTTTGTTGTCATTTCAACAATGTTCACGCATCTTCAGTAAAAGTAGATTCCATCTCAAGAAACCAACTTTTTTGCTCATCCATAAGAAGAAACTCCTCATCCGTTCAAGTTTTATCATGAGATTGCAGAAATTTGGTCACATCTTCAGGCTCCTCTTTTTATTCTAGTTCTCTTGCAATTTCTACCCTCTCTACAGTTACTTCTTCCTCTGAAGTCTTAATCTAATTAAAATAATTCATGAGAATTGGAATAAACTTTTTCCAAAATCCTCTTCATGCTGATATTTTGACCTTTATCCATGAAACATAAACGTTCTCGATAACATTGAGAATGGTGAGTCCAGAGGCTTTCAATTTGCTTTGTCCAGGTTCATCAGAATATCATTGTCTATAATAGCTATAGTCTTATGAAATGTATTTCTTAAATAATAAGACTCAAAAGTTGAAATTACTCCTGGGTCATGGGCGGTGAAGGAGATACTATATTAATAGGAGTGAAAACCACATTAAT
This sequence comes from Perodicticus potto, assembly GCA_963574655.1. Lineage (NCBI taxonomy): Eukaryota > Metazoa > Chordata > Mammalia > Primates > Lorisidae > Perodicticus > Perodicticus potto. Next base: position 3,273 of record CAUYRH010069055.1, read on the forward strand.
TTTCTTGTACATCTCCATCAGAGTTCTTGGGTGCATTGTCAATGAGTAATAATATGTTGAAAGAAATCTCTTTTTTTTCCCTCTGCAATAAGTCTCAACAGTAGTCTAAGAATATTCAGTAAACCATGCTATAAACAGATGTGCTCTCATCCAGTCTTTGTTATTCCACTTATAGAGAACAGGTAGAGCAGATTTATCACAATTCTTAAGGGCATGGGATTTTTTTACTGGTAATTGTACAGGCACCAGCTTCATCAACAAGAGATGTAGTCTGTCCTGTAAAGCTTTGAAGGCAGGCACTGACTTTTCCTCTCTAGCTAAGAAAGTCCTACATGACCTCTTATTCCACAAGAAGGCCATTTCATTTTACTGGAAATCTGTTGTTTCGTGGAGCCACCTTATTAATTACCATAGTTCAATTTTCTGGATAACTTTCTGCAGGTTTTACCTCAGCACTTGGTACTCTACCTTGCACTTTATATTATGGAGATGACTTCTTCCCTTAAAGCTGGTGAAACAACCTCTGTTAGCATCAAACTTTTTTCCCCTAGCTTCCCCACATCTCTCAACCTTTATAAAATGAAAAGAAAATTAGGGCCTGGCTCTGGATCAGGCTTTGTCTTGAGGGGATGTGTGGCTTGTCTGATCCACTGTTTAGACCACAGAAACTTTTCCATATCAGTGAGGTTGTTTCTCTTTCTTATCATGTGTGTGTTCACTGGAGTAGCACCTTTTCCTTTTCTTTAAGAACATTGCCTTTGCATTCACAACTTATCTGTTTGATGCAAGAGGCCTAGTTTTTGGCCTATTTTGGCTTTCAGTAATGACTTCTTTATTAAATCCAATCATTTCTAGTTTTTTATTTCAAGTGAAAGATGTGCAACTCAATTTTTCACTTGAACAGTCGAGACAATTGTAGTATTACTTATTGGCCTAATTTAGATACTTTGTGTATCAGAGAATAGGGAGTCCTGAGGGGAGGGAGACAGATGAAAGAAGGGCTGGTTGGTGGCACAATGAGAACACACACCACAGGTATCAATTAATTTTGCTGTTTTACATAGGAGAGGTTCATGAAGTCCCAAAACAATTACAATAGTAACATCAAAAATCATGGGTTACATGTCATCATAACAGGTACAATGATAATGAAAAAATACAAAATAATATGAGAATGACCAATATGTTTCACAGAGACAAGTGCTAAGCATTTGCCATTAGAAAAATGACACCAACAGATTTGCCAGAGGCAGGGTTGCCACAAACTTTCAATTTGTAGAAAGACAATGTCTGCCAGGTACAATAAAGTGGGATATTCCTGTATTAACTATAGTTCTTATTTAATTTAGACTTGTTTACTTATTTATACATGTCTGCTACTTTGTATTCTTTGACCTACATCTCCCCATTTCCTTTTCCTTACCCTGCCATTGTAACCATTGTTTTATTCTCTATTTCCATTTATTTTCTTTTTTGCATTCCACATATAAATGAAATTATGCAATATTTTTATTTCTGTATCTAGATCCTTTTATTTAGTATAATATTCTCCATATTCATCCATGCATGAAAATTGCAGAATATCTTCCATTTTTTAAATGCTACAGAATGTCCTTTTGTATGCATATGTAATAGTACACTGATAACATGTTATTTTGTATATTACATTTTGCATCTCGTATAAGTGAAGAAGTCAAACATGACTTGAGTATTATCATGAGTATTACAATTTCAGTAGTTTGTTTCTTTATTAAAATATGTGTACATTTTTGCCCCTCTGTGTGTGTATTTATGTGTGTTTGTGTGTGCAAATGTATATATCTCCCACAATTTCCTTATCCATTTGTCCATCAATGAACAGTTAGATTGCTTCCATATTCTTGGCTATTGTGAATAATGCTTCAATTAATATTAAAGTGAAGAAATTTTGATGAGGTGGTGGTTTTATTTCTTTTGGTTATATGTGGTATTTATATAGAGGTATTAATTTTCATTTATCTGATGATCAGTGATGTTATAAATATTTTCATAAACCTGTTGGCCATTTTTATTTTTGGAGAAATTTTTATTTGGGTCCTTTGCCTGTTTTTAAAAATTGGGGTTACATGTTTTCCTGCTATTGAGTTGTATGAGTTATAAATGTTGGACAGTAACCCCTCATCAGATATATGGTTACAGATATTTTTTTCTCAATCTGTACATTGTCTTTTTATTTTACTGAGTGTTTCCTTTGATGTGTAAAAGCTTTTTAGTTTGATGTAGTCCCACTTATTTTGTCATTTTTTTAAATGCTCAGTGAGATGTGGGTGTCTAAAACTGAAGAATTTTCAGAAAGCCTATTTTAGCAACCCAAAGAGGTGAGGCATAGCATGCATAGCATGTCATGGAGATAGAGAAATGTACGTAAAGAGACTAGGATTGAGTACCCAAGATCAAAAAATCTCAAAACCATGGATTGATAGTATTCAGTGACTAAGGAAATCATAACACATGGCAGGTGAATGCCTAGGCTATAAGAGCAAGAGATGGTTGAGAAAGCACCAAGCCTATCTGTATCTTTGTCCTAACTGTGGTATATTGGGCAAAGTGTGTAATCTCTCTTAGATCCAGTTTTCTAACTGAAAGTAGAAATAATAACATCTCTGTCAAAGACCTGCTTGGAAGACTAAGTGAGCCAAGGTCTGAAAATCTTAATGCAATTTCTAGCCTACCTTAGCAGCTCCCATTAGTTGAATACCTATCCTTTCCACGCTGTGGATGTCAGCCCTGTTCTGTCCAGAATCTGATATTCTTTTTTAATATAAGAATGATGCTGCTGCTGATAAAGGCAACACAGATTTATAATTCAAAGGCAATTCTTTTCTGTGTTGCTCCTGAACACTCTTGTTTATATTTCAGTTCTAAAGTTATGACACCATGTTGAAAATGCACTCTGCTCTATGGTAGCATCCAAGCAAGTAAGGCATAAACTGTTTCCGAGTCCATGGGTACAGAATAGTGGCAGTGTAGCACAAGATCTGAACTCAGACCTTGGCTCTCTTACTTACTAGCCCCATGGACTTGGGTTAGTCTCTCCAGTGCTTTAGGCTTCAGCCTCCTCATCTATAAATTGTGAATGAGCATTATCATGATGACATGATAACTTATAAAATCTCATGTCACATTTCCCATCATGTGGGCCTTTGATAAACAGTAAGGTTGTTGATCTGTGGCTGTCACTGACACATTGATTCTCTTTCCTTCTGGACACACGGAATACTGCAATTCCTCACCCACGTGACTTATTTCAGTAAATGAGGAGGGAGTCAAAGTTCCCTGTCATTTCCAGGTGGAAGCTTTAAGGGCCCGGGTGTGCGTAACTTTGCTAGGCCACAATGACCACACACCATTGAAAGGAGGGGATATTTCACCAATCTCTAGTCCATGTGTACACATTATTTAGCTTTCAGTTATGATTGAGAACATGTGATATTTGCCTTTCTATGTCTGATTTGTTTCACTTATGATAATGGCCTCTAGTTCCACCCATGTTGCTGCAAATGACATATCGTCATTCTATTTTATGGCTAAATAGCATCCCACTGTGTATATGTAACACATTTTCTTTATCTATTCATCCGTGTGGACACTTAGACTGATTCCTTACCTTTGTTACTGTGAACAGTTCTGTGATAAACATACAATTGCAGGTATTTTTGACATTCTGATTTATTTTCCTTTGTGTAGATACCCAGCAGGGGTATTGCTGGATGGATTGTAGTTCTATTTTAATTCTTTAATAAATCTCCATGCTATTTTCCATAGAAGATGGAATAATTTAAATTTCCACCAGCAATCTATAACGGATCTTTTTTTCTTCACATCTTCACCAACATCTGCTATTTTCTGACTTTCTAATTGGAGCAAGATGATATTTCATTGTGGTTTTCATTTACATTTACTTGATAATTGATGAGCATTTTTCATATGCCTATTGGCTGTCTTCTGTTGATAAATGTCTTTTTAAAATGTCTTTTGAAAAGATTCTTTTGCTGTGCAGAAGCTTTTTTGTTTCCTTAAGTCCTATTTGTTTATTTTGAGAATTTTGCCCTTGCTTTTGAGGTCTTAATCGTGAATTCTTTGCCTAGACCTGTGATTTTCAACAAGTGTGCCATAGCATTCTGGTGTGCTATGAGGAGATCGTAGGTGTGCCATGAACATTTTTAAAGATCACTAATTAAATTATGCTTGAAAGAAGATCAAAACACAGTAAATATATTCTTTTGTTTAATGATTTTTTTTTTTGTGATCAACAAAATTTAAGTGTGCCACAAAAGTTTAAGTATAGATTCAAGTGGGATATGAGAGGGTTTTGTGGTTTCCACAAAAGGGTTGGAAAACACTGGTCTGGACTAATGTCCAGAAGTTCAGAAGTTTACCCTAGATTTTCATCTAGTACATTTATAGTTTTGAATCTTACATTTAAGTCTTTAATCCACCTTGAGTTGATTTTTGCATATTGTAAGATATAGGGATCTAGTTTCACTCTTCTGAATATGACTATCCAATTTTCCCAGCACCATTATTTTAAGATATTGTCCTAAAACAAACAAATAAACAAACAATGAGAGAATGTCCTTTCCCAAGTATTATGTTTTTGTCCACTTCTTTATTGCTGGATTCTCCATTCTGCGTCCTTCATCTGTATGTCTATTTTTAGCAGTATAATGCTATTTGGTAGGAACATAATTTGAAGTCAGGTATCGTGATACTTCTGGCTTTGTTCTTTTTTCTTAGGAATGCTTTAGCTGGTCAGGCTCTTTTTTTGTGTGGTTTTTGGCCGGGGCTGGGTTTGAACCCCCCACCTCTGGGAAATGGGGCTGGCGCCTTACTCCTTTGAGCCACAGGTACCGCCTTCAGCCTCTTTTTAAAAACTCCATATGAAATTTAAGATTGTTTTTACTGGCTGGCGCTGGTAGCTCAAGTGGCTAAGGTCCTAGCCACATACACCTGAGCTGGCAGGTTCAAATCCAGCTCGGGCCCCCCAAACAACAATAACGGTTGCAACCAAAAAATAGCTGGGCGTTGTGGCAGGCGCCTATAGTCTCAGCTACTTGGGATGCAGAGGCAGGAGAATCACTTGAGCCCAGGAGTTGGAGGTTGCTGTGAGCTGTGATGCCATGGCCCTCTACCCAAGGCAACAGCTTGAGGCTCTGTCTCAAAAAAAATTAAAATAAAATAAAATAAATAAAAGATTGTTTCTACTAATATTGTGAAAAATGATGTTAGTATTTTAAAGAAATTAAAATACTTCAGTTAAATTAAATGACCATACTGCCCATTTTAAGGTTATTAATTGCTCTAATCCATGAACATGGAATGTTTTTCCATTTGTTTGTGTCATCTATAATTTTTTTCATAGTGATTTGCAATGTTCTTTGTAAAGAGCTTTCACTTTCTTATGTAAATTTATAATTAGGTATTTTACATTTTTTTATAGCTACCATAAATTAGGTTGCGTTTGTATTTCATTCTCAGCTGCATTATTGATGTATAGCAACACTACCTGTTTTGGACATTGGTTTTTGTATCCTATAACTTTACTAAGTTCATTTATCAAATGTAAGAGGTTTTGTGGACTCTTTGGATTTTTCTATAAAATTAAAACCTCAGCAAACAATAACAATTTGATTTCCTCCTTTTAATTTGGATATTTCTTACTTCTTTATCTTGCTTGATTGCTCTGGCTAAGACTGCCAGTGCTATGTTAAATAGACGTGCTGAAAGTGGGCATCCTGGTCTCCTTCCAGATCTTAGAGGAAATGTTTTCAACTTTCCCCCATTCAGCATGATGTGGTCTTTATTATTTGGAGATTTGTTTCTTTTACACCTAGCATTTAACTTTAAAATGTGCTGAATTTTATCAATGCTTTTTTCTGGGTCTATTGAGATCCTATGGTTTTGTACTTAACTCTGTTTATGTGATGTGTTACATTAATTGATTTGTGTGTGTTGAACCATTCTTACATTCCTGAGATAAAACTCACTTGATCTTGGTGTATTATCTTTTTGATGTGCTATGGGATTTGGTTTGATGTGCTATGCGATTTTAACATCTATTTTCATAAAAATATATTTCTTTGTAGTTTTCTTTTTTGTTGTGTCCTTATCTAATAAGGCTATATTAAAAAATAAATGCCTTTCTTCCTCCAAACTTACAAATAAGCAAAAATGCAATGATGCTCGGAATTTGAGTTTTAATGTTTAGGGATTCTATTAAATAGCTACATTTAGAAACGAACAATTTAATCGGACTCTTCAAAATAATCTTGAATTTTCTTGATCATATTTTTAAAAGTGATCTAGGTGGCGCTTGTGGCTCAGCGAGTAGGGTGCCCACCCCATAAACTGAGGGCTGTGTGTTCAAACCCGGCCCCGGCTGAACTACATCAAAAAATAGCCGGGCATTGTGGCGGGCGCCTGTAGTCCTAGCTACTCAGGAGGCTGAGGCAAGAGAATCACCTAAGCCTAGGAGTTGGAGGTTGCTGTGAGCTGTGTGACACCACGGCACTCTACCGAGGGCAATAAAGTGAGACTCTATATCTACAAAAAAAAAAAAAAAAAAAAAAATATATATATATATATATATATATTTAAAAATAAAGTGATCATGTAGGCACTGTTTAAATTTATTTTTCCCATGATAGAAAATATAATGTGTCTGTAGGCCATGAGCCTATCTTCTTTGGAGAAGTTTCTCTTCAAGTCCTTTGCCCATCCAGAGATGGTATCACTTGTTCTTTTCTTGCTAATACGTTTGAGTTCTCTGTGGATTCTGGTTATTAAACCTTTGTCGGAGACATAACCTG
>CAUYRH010069056.1:0-24313 GCA_963574655.1 Perodicticus potto
TATTGAGTCATAGCTGTGTACAATAATTCAGTCATGGGGTACAGTGTGCGGGCTTCACATACAATCGGAGATATTTTTATCAACCTGATTAATATAACATTCATGATATTTTCTCATTTACTATGTGAAAACATTTTTGATTCGTATTTAGAAGTTTTCTCCTGACCCTTCAAATATGTACCACAAGTGTGATCTCACCCTTTATCCTCTCTCCCCCCACTCTCTCCCTCCCCTTCCCTCCCTCTCCCCTTTCCCCATATTATTGTGCAATAAATGGGTTGTAGCCTTCACTTGAAAGATATAAACTTGCTTCATATTAGGGATGTATACATTGGATTAACTTATGTGACTTTCAGATGCCCTTTGAAGACTATAAGTTCTTGACATCCATATTATTACTTAAGATACTTAAATACAGAACTTTTTTTTTTAATGGGGTAGGATCCCCGGACCCCAAGGCATAGCAAATGAGACACAAAATGATCTAGCAAGTTACCCAATGCCTCACACGTTGTTAGAGATCAAACCGAGATTCCAGCGCCTGCCTATCTGGGTCCAAAGTCCATTGCCAGCCCGCCACCTAGGGTAATACCTCTTCATTATTATTTGAATATCTATAACGTACTATTTCTTTGAATGTTTATAGAAATCCTGTAAGGTAATTATTACTGGTCTCATTTTACAGGTGAAACAAACTAAAATTTGGAGAGCTAAAGAACTGGTACCAGGTAAGACTTCTAGAGTACTGGTATTCCGACTCAGTCTAACTACTGAGGAATCCTGCTCTTCAACTCTTCATTCTGCCATACTTCCTCTGTTATAGTATGGGAAGACTCAGAAATCTGAAGGAGGAAAAATTAAGCAGAGCTGAGGCACAATTTTATCTTATGTAATCTACTTCTAAGTATAATTAAGAACTCACAGTAATTTCCCTGAAGTCCTTTTTGAAAATATTTAATAAGTTGAAAGGTAAAATTATGCTTTTAAGGAGTCTTTTCTCCATGAAAAAACTGCATTCAAACCGCCCCCCCCCAAACTTGGCTCCTGTGTATCTGGGCTATATCCCAACCTCATCACTGGAGGAGCATTGCATTTGCCTTTGTTGAGAGTAGACACAGAGGAAAAAGCAGCACAATAAAACGTCAAGAATTCAGCCCGCTTAAGGAAAAAAAACCTAAATTAAGGAAAAGAAAGAAAGGAAACTTTATTATTTTCAAGTACTGCGGGAACTCTATCTGTGCTTAGTCCTTGGAAGTTCTGCTTTAATGAACAGGGTAAAATGATTTTTAATTACCATATCCAAACCATAAGCCTGAGAAGAATCGGCTTCTATGCGCTTTGCAATTGCATTAATTCAAATATAAAAATGGGTAGGACATGCTTCTCCTGACCAAGCCTAAATGCTCCTTATGATGATTTTTCCTATTTACTGTTCTTCAGTATTTAAAACAGAATAAAGATGCAAAGAATTCAAATTAGCCAATTCCAATTAATGAAAGTTTATTTTAACATTAAGCATAATATTCTAATCAATTTAGAAGCAAATGACGTAAAATTTATATGACGGAAGAAAAGGGCATCCAACATCAAAATACCTTGTTTAATTTAGCCTTATCATAGCATCCTTTGTGCAGGGAAACTTACTGGAATGCACACGATACTATAAAGGACTGAATTACCACCTGGGAACTTACATTTTTGATGTAATCTTTTTTTAATGTTTGACATAGTTAAATGTATTTATCTTTAGATATGCCTACCAGGTAACTTTTACTTAAAATAGTAGGAAAAAAGAAAGGTCATTTTATTGGGGAATTTGGGATATTTGACTTATTTTATGTACATTAATTTCGTAAATATACTGAGATACTTGGACATAGGAAAGATTTATTCTATCACTAACAAAGGATATGTTCAAGTTTAAAAACATCATAATCTTTCAAAGTAGAAAGTGCTTAACTAAAATGTTCTCACAAATAATTAGAGAAAATGTTTTTAGAGGTTTCATGAAATTAAATGTTAAATTGTGACTCATAAGGATTTCAACTAGACCTTACAAAAGAGAATATTACAAAGACTTTCTTGTATACGTTTGTATTTTATATCTAATTTGGTTTGTAGGATGTGTTTATATAACTATGTCATATTTGAAATAATTTTACGTAGAAAATTAAGTAGAAAATCTCTACTGCAAGCTACTTAGCTGAAAATGCAGGGTGTGGGAGAGAGGAAAACTAACCAGATTACCATAAAAATCTAGAATACAAGAAGTGGAAACATTGATAACGGTACCAGTAGTGCCATCAATTATAATTTCATCATTATTTCCTATTTACCTTCCCTTATAATTAAACATCATAAAAACATTATTTATGAAAAAGCTATAATATTTTGAGAACTATTCTTTATAATTCTGCTCCTCAATTCTCATTTTACTTCAAAGCTCAGAACAATTAGATGGTAACATCTGGCGAGTATTGCTTCAAACTAGCTGCTAAACCTAAGTATTCTAAAAGTGTGTATGTGCTGGGACCAGGAAAACAGAATAATTTAATACCTTAGAATACATTTTTGAAATAAAAGCATTTAAAAATATTGTTTCCTTCGTATTCATTCAATATTTTATTTTCTCTAGAGCTTCAAGAGTTATAATCTAAATTGCAACTGAAGGAGGCTTAAGCTAACAGATACGCACCTAGCTATTTGTGTGCTTCAAAGCCTACAGGACCAGCTGCTTGTTGGCAGGTGTAATTAATTAGCTAAGTGGCAAAGACGTTCCCTTTTAGCGTGAATAGGAGGAGAGGAGGGAGAACTCGGCTAAAACTCAATCCTAGGCAGACCCATCAGCTGGGTGCCTCTGGGCAAATTTCCGATGCTGAAAACTCATTGAATTTAATGGTTCTTAATTTCACAAGATTTCTAATTACAGCTAGGATAATAAGATGCGATCCAAAAGTTGAAAAAAGTTGGCACATTTTCAAGGAAAATCCTTCTACACAATGTAGACCTCCTAAGTGTGGAACTTCATTTATTTACACATTTTGGTTTCCTTATTCCTTTGACTTTGTTAATAAGCCATTTTGAATCTATTTGGCTAACAGGTGGCAAATGCATATTAGGAATAGGAAAATGCATCATGTTAACTTTTGTATCTAATCCAACACTTCTTTTCAGAATGGTCAAAGAAAATTCCATCTAAAGTACATTGTTGATCATTTATTGATTTTCAAAGGACCATATTCTAAGAAAAGACATGGGGAGAGAATATAATACAAAGATTGTAAAACTCGCTATAATTTGATGTGTATGTTAAGATTAATTAAGATACACATTGCTAGAGTATCCGGAATATAATGAATTCTACACCTTCTATTTTAAATACCTCAATTGGCAAAAACAAAATTCTCTCCTATACTGAAACATATCCTGATGCTTGGCTTTAAATGGGTGAGGTGCACCATGGGTACAGGCAAACCTTACTAAATGCAGAATATAAATGTCTTCATATAATAACTGACAAAATGCCAGGAAGGCTATGTTAATCAGTTTGATGAAAATAGTTCAGATTATATATGAAACCAGCACATTGTATCCCTTGATTTCACTATTGTACACAGCTATGATTTAATAATAAAGACAATAAAAATAAATAAATAAATAAATAAATGGGTGAGGTGTGTATAAAGAATAGAGTGGGCAGGACTATGACACACTGTAGTGAACTAACTAGTTCACTAGTTCACTAGTTTAGCTTTAGTGTCACAACTAAAAAGGCAGCGGCTTCCCGGCTCTGAGGATCCTACAAACCCAGGGTTGTCAGAGCTCGATTTTGTTCAGAGGGGTCAGAAATCCAGAATTTATTGCAAAATACCCCCAATTTTTTAATACTCTCTGCAAAGCAAAGCTTGTGTAGGCTAGTAACAGTCTTCAAGCTAGCAGTTTACCAAATCTGATTTGTTAAAAAAAAAAACTTTGAGGTAGCACTCGTGGCTCAAAGGAGTAGGGGCCCATATACCAGAGGTGGTGGGTTCAAACCAGGCCCTGACCAAAGACTGCAAAATATATATATAATAAAATAAATAAATAAAGATCTTTGAATTTCTCTGCTCTGCACCTGTAGCTCCTAGCTAGGGTGCCAGCCACATACAACAGAACTGGCAGGTTCAAATCCAGCCCAGGCCTGCTAAACAACAATGACAACTACAACCAAAAAATATCCTGGCGTTGTTGTGGGCCCAGCTACTTGGGAGGCTGAGGCAAGAGAATCGCTTAAGCCTTTGAGATTGCTGTGAGCTGTAACACGGCGCTCTAACCAGGGTGACAGCTTGAGACTCTGTCTCAGAAATGAAAAAAAAAATTTTTTTAATTTCTCAATAATTATCAAGCCCTTACATCAATAACCAGATGAGATAGGTTCTCATTGAACTGGTTTCTTCAGCTCTTTTACTTACAGATAATGGAAAGGGGAAATGAAGCAGTTACATAATTCATGAAAGAGTAAATAACAGCAACAGCTCCTACCGTTACATGGAAAGTGGAATCTACAGGGCAATGAAATCCACAGCACTTCCTCCTTATTGTCATCCCCTTTAGTTGAAGTAGAAATGAAAAAAACCTCTGACTCTCTAATGATGCTTGGCTGGTGTGCTGCTGACATAATGCCCCAGCACATCACACTCCTACTGCTGAAGTTACATGTGAATTTTCAATAAGTGAAGGCTTACATGTCACCTGGAAGATAAAATCCAGTAATTGGCTGTCAGATTGGCATGGACTTGTTTATAGGATTTACATAATAGCATAAAGAAAACTAAAGAGTAAGGGACTGGAAAGGTAAATTATAATTTAGAAAAAAGGAACAAAAGTAGGAAAAAAGTTGTGGTCAGGAATACACTCTCAGACTTTGTTAGTCCTGCATGAATCAGTCTGGTGAAAATAAATACTTGCTTCTTGAGAAATAGAGGTAGGAAAAGAGAAAGAATACTTTTAATCTATATATTTTGCAATTCCCAATGGATTCTGCTAAAAAATGTTGATTTTTATGCAATATTATTTGTTCTTTGAAAACAAATCAAATGAATGTATTTCCCACTACCACTGAAACCAACAGTCCAAGAAAATTCTGTAATGTGTAGAAGGTATGAGAATAAACAAATACAAACAGAACCAACAGCAGCATACGTTGCCTAGATATTCCTAACACTGACTTGGAGGTCTTTCAAGAGATGATGGCTTATACTCCTACACACGATCTGTTGCCTGGAGAAATATACTGTGCCTCCTTGCTTATTTTCTTGTTTCTGACAAATTAATGTATCACAGTTTGTGTGATCTTTTCAAAACAAAAATATTGTCATAACATAAAAGGCCAAGATTCTTAAATGATGGAATCAACACCAAAAAATATTTTTCATAAAATAATACAAAGATCAAAATATATCTAGTTATCACCCTCAGATAATTAGGGGGAAAAATCCATAAAAAAAGAAAACAATTCTATAAGAAGGAATAACCACTGAAGAAAAAAGTTCTTGAAAACAAAGATCATATCTGGTAAGATATTTAACAAATATATTGCCTGATAAACGTTAGGAAGTCTTCTAGAGAATAGAGAAAAATAAATACAAAGATAAAGAAATAAAGTGTACATCGCAGAAATTTAGCATTAGGAGATTCAGAAAGATAGGGGAAAAAAACCCAAAAACACAAAGGAGAATAAATTATCAAAGAATTAAGATAATTGCCCACTGCTTAAGGAAAAGGTGTAAGTGCCCAGAAAAAGATGTTTGAAAACAAAACCAAACAGTAAATACTAAAATGTTTATGTTTGAAATGTTGGTACTCTAAAAATCACATAAAATACCTCTTAAGAATAGAGAAGAGGGTCAAGTAGGCAGGAAGAACTAGAGCAAGAGTGAGCGTGCTGGAGGAGAGACGAGACCAAAATCAAATCTGACTTCTCAGTAGGGACACTGGGCGTGAAAAGGACCATTCCAAATAGGGGTGAAGTTCTTTTTGGCTTACTATCCTCAACTCAGGCAAACCATCTATAAATTATCAGTCTAGAAGGAGACATTTTCCAACATTCAAGAACCCAGTCAAGTTACCTTTTCCTATTATTTTAGGGGCGTTCATGAAGATATCCTTTAACAAAATAAGGGGGTAAGGCAGGAGAGGGAAGGATATGTGATGCACAATTCAGCCCATAAGTCAGTAAATGCAAGTACCAGAATGCAGAAGAAACTAACAGGTATCAGAGGAAACTAATCAGAATGATGAAATTTGAGAGCCCAAAGAAAGGGGTCTCTGGAAAAAGGGGGACTGATAGAATGCGTATTATAAAGTCAGGCAATAATTGGACTATGAGTAAAACAAATAGTACTTAAAACTGAAACTAAGTAGAAACATCAGGAAAAGAAAAACAAAAAAATGCACAAAAATTGAACATATGGCACATTTTTTCTCTTCAATGAGTTTTTAAAAGTTACCTTAATGTAAATATTACAATAATATAAATGTAATGTATATTGATTTTCAACTTTGAAACATAGGAATAGAATATGTAATTCAAAAAAAAATTCTCAAGATTGATAACATATTATTATGTTCAATAATACTAATGCCTAAACTTAGAAATTAAGAAATAATCCTATTCAAGATAATATTCTGAGATATGCTAATGCCAGCTAGAGAGTAGGCAAAGCCAGAACTTGTTGATTGTAACCATGTGAATGTATATTCGTTTTTAAAATATGTAGAGAAAAAAACCCTGAAACAATTCAGAAATTGTTTGAACTGGAGATTCTCTGAGGTCAGAGTAATGTGCTGTTAAATGTCATAGTGGCAGGTGGATCTCGAGTTCCAATGCTATGTAGGTTTGAAACCTGAAAGTTAATAACATAAAATAAAATAAATACAAGAGTTAATTCTGCAGCACTTTCTGCATTTGTATCAGAATTTGTTAAGGGGCCAAGTCATTGTTCCTTCTGTTTCACGTATCATCTTTCTCCAAAGGCCTTCTGAGTGCTTATGCATGTTATATATCCATCTGTCTTTGCATTCAGCGAATGTTTATTAAAACATCAATATTTAAATAAGATTTTTTTTCTGGGATTCCCCCCTCTTTGACTCCTTTAGTATTACTGTTGCTATACTGAAACTGTCAAATCCAAGGCAGGTAGAAATTGACTGATTTACTTCAAAAAAGATAGTTCTCCTGGCAAACTAGTTCTCCTTAATTTCCTTGAGAGGACTTCACATTTGAGTATTTTACTTTAATTTGACATACTTTATAATACTAATGCTAAAACTATGTTAAGCTACTCTCAAAATTAATTTATTAAATAATATCAAAAACCTTAAATTAGACATTCTCTTTTAATCAGAGAATTGGACAAATAAAATCACATAAATATTTCTGGGAATATATACATATATTTATAAATGCAAAATATTGGAAACTTGCAAGATGTTTATCACCAGTGGGTTAATTAATTAAATGTGAGACATATGCTAAATACTATGTTTTTATTATAAATATTTTAGAGTTTTAAAGTATGAAATAATTACATGAATACATGAGTAAAAAAATGAGAATATGGTAGTCTAAAGATATCATAAGTGTAATTTGTTTAAAATACACCTTAGCACATGTATTTATAATGTACACATGTAATACCAGAACAAAATGCCTTCCTTATCACCTGCATGACCTTAATAAAATCCTAAACATTACTTTTCTCATCAGAAAAATGTATACTATTACTTTACAGTAGGATAGAGATGGTGCATTGAACCCATCACAATTACTACTAAAGAGCGAGATGTCTGCATCTACTGTAAGCATATTGTATATAATAATATGAAACTTACAGTCATATCATATTGTAATGTATCCAGAATACTGAAGTGAAGACATTAGTATTAAATCTTTAAAATTAGAGATAATTACAGAGAAAATAAGCAGAATAATACAGAGATATTAACAGCAGTGTCTGTGGATGTGATTTGACAAAGTTTATTACAACAATTTAGTGTTATAGCTATTTACATATAACATTTTATAACTGTAAATATATTTTTCATAAAAATAACTTTAAAAAGAATGGTGTTTGGCTTTCTTTAGGTTTTATATTTTCTTTTGTTTTGCCAAAAATTTGAGCACTTTGCTTCTTCTTAAGAAAGTAAGGTAAATAGCAATTTATCAAATTTCTAGAGATTATCATAAAATTAGGAAATAATAACAAAATGAAAATAAGACATTTTTCTCCCTTGGAAATTTCAATACTCAAATATTTCATTTTCAAAAGACTGTTATTATGAAAACTTCTACCAAAAATATTTAATTCATTTCAAATAGCACATTACTAAACTCTTTTATTACTGGTTATGGTTTACAACATGGATATAAATGTAAAATTTTATTTAGCTGTTAATAAAATACTGGTAGGATATAAAGATATCTTAATGAGTATTGTTCATGAATAAACATGGTAAATGCTTCTAAGTGTAAAAAACTTTATCTTTTGACTAATTTATTGACCATATTAGTGATACTCACAGAAAGTCACATATGTCAACTATTTTAAAATAAAATATATAGATTGACCACCACCACCAATAATCACTGTCTGATAAACAATAATCACACCAGTGGATAGCTTGAGCTCCTGGGTTCAAGACCAGCCTGAGCAAAAATTGAGACCCCGTCTCTACTAAAAATAGAAAAACTGAGCAAGAGGATCTCTTGAGCTCAAGAATTGGAGGCTGCTGTGAGCTATAACCACATGGCACACCACCCCAGGCAATAGCTTGAGGCTCTGTCTCAGAACAAAAAATAAACAAAGAAAAACATAACTCCCTTGAACAAATAATCAGGAAGTGAATTAATAGGAAAACCCCTTGTGATTCAGTATTTAATATTCACTTCCACTGTTTGTAGAACCGTCAGTACTTAACAAGCAGTAGAGCTAGAAAGGCTTTTCTCCCAGAGGTACTGTTTCTAGATGACACACGAAACTTCAGGCTTGACCGTAAGTGGCCATTAAAAATCCCAAGGCATCTTTCAGAGAAACAGAAGAGTTTGCCTCAATATCCTGGCTTGATTCCAACTAACTAATTACACTCAGCCTGCCTGGATAATTTTAGGTTGTTTTTAAGTGAGAGAGCAGTTCATTTGTTTGATTGGAGTGCCTGGGTCTTCCATTGAAAAATCTACCTTTACAAAGTTATAGGGGGCTTCCTTTGGCTGATCATTGACTTTAAACCAACACAAAGACCCATGCCTGCCTAGCATTTCCTTGAACAGAAGTAATTAGTATCATGAAGCTGACTTAATACTAAAATTTTGTATATACATAGAGATTTAGGCAGGTTCCCAGAGAAAGGATGAGAAACCTCTCTAACTTGGAGCCTCAACAGTGCTAAGTGCCTGCTTGTCAAAGAGGGTGTCTTAACAGAGAAAATTCTAAGACCTTTAGCAATCCTCTCTTTGGTATAATTGCAGTATATCTGATTATTACTCTACTCAAAAGCAAGTAGTAAATACATACATATATATTAATCCTGTGAAAATAGATAGTCTTTGCATTACAGGACAAATCTTTGGGCAGGTGTACATTTAATTCTCACTTTCTGATGCTGTGGCAGGGATTGCTATTTGTTTCCTTAAATCTTCTCTCTTCTTTTCTTTCATAGTGATGAAAATTTTGCTGGGCACATGAACATATGTTCACCAAACCAAGGACAATATTTCCCAGTGCTCCTTACAACAAAGTTTGGACACATGACTAAGTCCTAACCAATGTAGACAGAAATCACATATGTCATTTCTGAATTTTGCCTTTAAAGGTAAGGGGTAAGACCTTTCTTTCCTCCTAAACACACAATGGGAAGCCATTTTCAATTATATATATGATAGCAACATTCTAGAAGTCGGTACCATATAACACAAAGAATCTGGGCCCCCAGCATTGCTGAATCATTGAATCAGCTACAGGTTCTTGTAGGAGTCTTAAGACTGCTGTAGGCAAGAGAGAAAAACCTTCTATTTTATTAAAACTATTGTTAATGTGGTTCAATATTTCTCAGTCTCTATCTTAACTAATACAGATGTCATTGCACATTATTTTTTATCTTTTCCCATCTCTTCCATGAAAAAGTGTCTTATAATATGGTAAATAGCTTCTTTGTTTTGCAAAATTCTCTATATTACAACCAAATGAAATGAGATCTTTATAAAAATATACCATTTTTAGTATAAACCAGGTATTCTGGTGTTTTATTTACATTTATTCATTTATTTCATATAACAGTTTCATTAGCAGGATACTATTGTTAATGTAATTCATGAATTAAGAAGCAGATTAAGTGGGCCAGGGTCATACACTCTTAAATGACCTGTCTGAGACACAGCATCAAGCAGTCTGTCTGTAATGGCCCTAAATCCACACATCAATGATAGTGAGGTAGGCACTCTAAATGAGAAAAGTACGTGCACAGGGACTGGCACAATTTAGAGACCTCACTTATCATCTCAAATTTGAAGTTGTTTCACATTTCTAGCCACCTTTGCAGAAATGTTGACAAAGGATTGAATAATCCTCATAATTTTTGTTTCAAGAGAAACTATAAATCCCTATGTTTAATTAATAGGGGAAAAATTAGATGTTTAGGAGATCCCAGGCCAGATGAAGCACCTTTGGAGACCATATTTGAAAAGGTACAGTATATTAGCAATACGAAAAACACAGTGACCACCATCTGTCCATTGACAGATCAGATAAATTATGGCAAGAGAAAAACATGGGGACCCTAAGAACATAGAAGACAATCTTTAGGCAGGCAGGCAGTCTTAATATACCAGGAAATGGACTCAGGTGAGTTTTGAATTACTACTATTTGCTAGTTAGATAAATGTGGAGGTTGAAACAGAAGGGTGTTTTAATAAAAGAAAATACCAATTAACAATACTCTCTAGATAAAAGGAATCCTATCTACTTATGTGTAACCACACTGAAGTAAACATGAATTAAAAACAATTTTCACTTTATAAGGGATAACATGTATAGCTTTGGGAAAAAATGAGAATTCAGGTATTAATTCTTGGAATAAATACACTAGAATTTAAGTACATTTTTTTCATTACTTGAATGTCTAACTACTTATGGAACAAAACCATTGGATATCTTTTTTTAACATTTATTTTAACAGTTGACATCGTGGCGAATAAGGAAAGGCTAAAAGATTTTCAGATGAGAACTGGAACAAGAAAAGAATGCCCAGTCTCATCACACTTGTTCAACATAGTACTATTTGTCCTTGCCAGAGAAATTAAGACCAGAGGAAACATACAGGGCATATACATTGGAAAGGAGGAAATAAAGTTACTCCAGTTTGTAGAGAACATGATCTTATATAAAAGAAAACCTAAAGACTCTTCCTGAAACTTCGTGGAATTTATAAACAAAGCAGTAAAGTTAGAGTACACAGATAAACATGTAGTAAGATAAGCAATGTTTCTTCTATACACAAACAACAAACTAACTGAAAAAGAAATCAAGAAGACAGTTGCATTCATAATACTTAGGAATAAGTTTAATTAATGAGGTAAAAAATTTCTACAAGGAAAACTACAAAAAAGTTATGAAAGAAATTCAAGAGGATGCAAACAAGTGCAACAATGTCCCAACATATGGATTAGAAGAATTAATATTGTTAAAATGAACTTGCTACCTCTTTATGATTTAATAAAAAAAAAAAATGACCTTGCTACCCAAAGGAATCTATAGATTCAATAATTGCTATCAAAATACCAATGACATTCTTCACAGAACAAGAAAAAATACTAAAATTTGTATGAAATTACAAGAGACCCCAAATATCCAAATAAATCCAAAGCAAAAAGAACAAAGCAGGAAACATCCTACTACCAGACTTCAGAATATATTACAAAGCTGTAGTAACCTAAACAGTATGGTACTGGCATAAAAACATATACATAAACCAATGGAGGAAAAAAGAAAACCTACAAGTTAATACACATATGTACAGCTAACTCATTTTTGACAAAGATGCCAAGAATATGCACTGGAGAAAAGACAATATCTTCAATACATGAGGCTGGGAAAACTGTATTTCCATGTACAGAAGAATGAAACTAAACTCCTCACCTATCACCCTATACAATAATTAACTCAAAAATATCAAATACCTAAATGTAGAATCCCAAACTATGAAACTATTAAAAGAAAATATAGGAGAAATTCTTCAGGATATTGTCTTTAAAATTAAGGATCAGACAACAATATGAAAATAAACAAACGATGTTATATCAAACTAAACAGCTTATGCACTTCAAAGGAAACTATCAACTTAATGAGAAAAGAATTTACAGAGAATTGGAGAAAATATTTCCAAAATATTCACCTAACAGGGTATTAATATCCAGAACATAACAAGGAATTCAAACATCTGAATAGCACCAAAACAAAACACACCCTAAAATTAGATTATACAATGGGCAATTGATGTAAATGAATATTTCTCAAGAGAAGACAGATAGATGACAAATACATTGAAAAAAATTTCAATATCACTAGTCATCAAGGATACACAAGTCAAAACCACACTGACATATCATCTCACTTGCATTAGGATGGCTTTATCAAAAAACAAAAAATAACATATTCTGGTACAATGAGGAAGAAAGGGAACTCATGTACTGGTGTTTAGAATGTAAAGTAGTACAGACACAATGGATGTAAAGTAGTACAGACACAATGGAGAACAGTTTGGAGAGTCCTCCAAAATATATAAATAGAACCACCTTATAGTCCAGCAATGCTACTACTGGGCAATTATCCAAAGGCAAGGAAATCAGTATAATGAAGAGGATCAATCAACACCTCATGTTTACTGTAAGACTATTCACGATAGCCAAGATATGGAATCAACCTAGGTGTCCAACAGCAGATGAATGGATAAAGAAACTACTGTGTATGCACAATAGAATTACATGCAAATAATGCAAATTAAAAATAATGGCACAAATGGCATCCCTTTTAAGAGCTGGTAATCTATATCCATCTTTTATTACAAAATCATAAACCTGTAATTCTGTAACATAATATCACACTCAAACACAAAAGAGTATTACTTCTGTTGGACGCTGAATATCATATAGTTTCAAATAGCTAGAAAAAGGGTATTGAAAGTTCACAACATGGTAAGAATGATAAATGTTTGTGATAATTGATCTGATCGCTGTACATTATATATATTGCCACATCACAATGTCCTCCGTATCCTAGTTGTAGGAAGAACTTACAATACAGTTACGGCTATTAGCCTTTCAGATGGAACCCAGAATAAGTCACATGGAGGAAAACTGCCCCACTCTAATCCACACAAAGCTGATGCTTGAATCAGAATTTTCTAATCACAGCCTATATAAACCAGACCCTCAATCAACTATCAATTTATAAGAATAGCAATTGTTTTAAGTCACTGACTTTTATTAGGTTGTTTTTTTTTTTGATGAATCATCTTGGGGCCAAAAAGTAAACTAAAACAGTAGCTCTGTGAGGCTATTCAATGCAAATAATGGAAGAAAGTATTCAGAAATTACAATTATTCTCTCACATCCACGCCAGCATCTGCACCTTTGAGACTTTGCGATGTGGGCTATTCTCCCTGGGGTTAGATGATACTGCAGGGGGGTTTGATTCATGCTAGAGAAAGACTGGAATCAATTCAAGGTGGGGGGTCGGGGAAACAGGTAGTGGGGAGAGGAGAGGAGACAGGGGGATGAGGTACTAAAAAAAGAATCACAATTATTGATGTATTGGGGTTTGGGACTTGGGAGATAGCAGACCCAAGCCCAATCCAATATTTTCATATTTTTAAGCTGCAATCAATGGAAGGAGTAAAAATGCCTTGAACACTGAGTTTTCAAATGAAAAATAACACTCTTTTTATCAGCATCTACATTTGAAAATAAAAAAGATATTATTTAGGTTTCATGGATATCAAACCTTTTTTCCCTCCTCTGCTTGCACATTGAAAGAATAAGAGTTGTCTTGGGATTTAAATACACAAACACTAAATGAAGGCTGATTTGGGGGAAAAAAAAAAAAGGCCCATGCGTACATTTCAGTGACATCAGACACGCAAAAAAAAAAGGCCTCAGAAAATCATTATGCGGGCCACAGGTTGGACACCTCATTTTTAAATCATTTTTGGTTCCACATATCTGATTTCATATTATTTTTCTAAACATAATATGAAATCATTCCTAGCAGAACTAATTTTACTTGGGTCAGTTCAAAATGGACAATCTATGAAACCTAAACCATCTTGTCTAACTTCAAGTATCTTCATTATGCTCTCATGGTAAATTTAATATCAATACAAGTCTATACTTCTAAGACATTAACCAAGTATATTGACTCAAAATAGTTATCTAATTTGAGGATATAATTAAAGACAGAGCTTCTATATTCTGTATGTCATTTTTGACATCAAATAATTCTATGTTTTTAGTAACTGATAAATTCTAAACATTTCACTGTCTTTTGTTTTTTTTTAAGGGTTCAGTCACTCCACGTTAACATCTGTAGAGAAGCAGAAACGGGAGACATAATAAACAACGTGTAAAATCATATGTAAAAGAAATTGTCTGTTACAGCCCAGCCCACATGGATGAGAGTTATTATGACATGAACCACATTTGTGCAAACGATGATTGAACTCCCCTGGACTCTATTCTCCAGGCTTGTGTTCTCTAGCACTCTCATCCAGCATCAGTACTTCTTCACCTTACGTGACAAGGGCTTCATGTTGCCCTCTGGAAGCTTTTTACAAGTACTACCTAAAAACGTTTCCTGCTTCATAGGTTTCTTTCATCCTTCTCTTTAAAGTTTAAGCTACCCTGATTCTCATTTTTTCACAGATAATTGCTTTTTAAAAAACCCAGCTTCTAGTAAACTTAGTCCCCTTAGGAAATTACTTAATGTGATACTTGGGCCAGGAATATTATTTTAGTACAGGGTACCAGAATATGCCTCATTACTAATGAATGCCATTCGCTCATATGGTATCTACAGCGCTATGGAAGGCCAGGGTGGGAAATGGATTAACAAGCAAAATTTCACAGAATGCTTCAAATCATACCATTTACACGATTGTCTATTTCATTTATACGTGATCTTCCCTGCCACCAAATGTTAAATTCAGCACAGAACACTCATTTATTTTCTTTGAAAAAATGAAACACTACTTCAAACAGTTGCTCAAAGTTCACATTTTCAAAAGTTTTTTTTCCTAAATAGAATATTTAGGATACTTTAAATGTATTAAAATAGAAAGATATGATTTTAAAATGTGTGTCTACCTTGTAAGGAAAAGAAGAGTTTACAATGATTATTTATTGGGTAAAATAATAAGACTCAAGCCTCAAAAAAAGAGGGAAAAGAAGTGGACACTTAAAGTATATATGCTATTTTTCTTATTTTCAATGTTTTCTGGAAATCAAGGTTAAATACACTTGTTTTAAACTCAATTTACAGTAGCAATAATTAAAAATATTAAAGTCCAGACTATGCCAGTGAATTCCTTTTGCAAGATATGCATTGACTTTATGTTTGTTAACGGGTTTATATTTTAACTTGGCTATAGTAAAACTACTGCATCTTACCTACCATATAGTAATGTTTTTGTAAGCATTGTTAATTAGTTATTTAAATAAAGTTAATAAATATTAAGAAAGAATAAAACATTGCAAAATTCTGGAGAAGAAACAAATGTTTTTTTAAAATTTTCCTTAAGAGAGGAAAAGACAGGCCATTCTTTCATATAATAAATCATTGTATGTATTTTCTTTAGTAGAACAACCAAACATATTTTAAGATGTTAAATTTACTGAATACTTTGAATAAAATTAAAACATGCAGATTTATTATCATCATAATGATAAAGAGTAGTTAACAAAGCTTTATTTGCAAAGCTTTTATGAGTCAACACGTGGAGAACACACATGTATGAGACTATTATTTCTTCAATGCAGCAGCATTGAACGGTTCACTGAGAAGAGCAAGAGATGACAATGTGTAAATGGAAAAATGAATTCCATCTTTTATTATATTTGTTGTCTCTTCTGGCTTTTATAATTCAGCAACAACAAATTAAATCCTATTTCTCTGTAACACTATTATGAAATTTTCTATCTAACAAAATGTTCTGTAGTCCCCAGCCAACAATCTGATTGTTTTGAACACTGAGCAATTCATTCAACTTTATTAAACACTCACTATGTGCTATGTGCTTTGAAGGATACAGAAATAAATGAGTCAATCCTTGACCTCTGGGAGCTTATAATCTAGTGGGGAAAGTAGATTTATTTTTTTTTAAATAAAGTTGAATTAAATATAATATTTAAAGCAGTCCAAGTAGAAATACATGTCTCATGATATATTTATATAGAGGCATATATTCATATACATGAAATATATATGAAATAATCCTTTAATTTGGAAACTATGATTTAGAGAAAAATTCCCAAGATCCTTCTAGATCAAAACTTGTAAGTCACACTCATATTATGGATACTAACTATATAGATCTAACCTTCCTAGCTTCAGAATAATCACAAGATAACATGGAGACTAATTTACGAAGAGCTTTTGGGCTTCTGCAGAGAGCTAAGAAAAGAGACAAACATAATCAAAGCAAACACTGAACTTTCATATTTCAATATACTGCAAAGATATTTATAAATTAAGTAGTATGGCATAAGGAAGACTGCACAAAATAGTATTATGAGGAAGAATAATAAAATAATAAATCATACAATATTTCCTCATGTCCCCATTATTTTTTAAACCAGCATATATGATTAAATACCTACAGTCTTTTAGGAATTGTGTTATGGATGGAGGATATCAGCACAGTCCAATACATATATGCGCTCCACTCTTTCTGGAACTTTCCATCTCAAGTAGCAAATGTACAAAATACTTGTTAAATAAGTTACAGAGAACAGAAAAAAAAATCTTTCAACACCAATCGCTATTATTTTTCCTTCTATATCCTTTATCATCTCATATCCTATATAATCCACTTATTTATAATATTCCTTGATGATTTTCCACCTTTCTCTGCTAAAGTTCTAGTATTCAATAAACATTTGTTAAATGAATTAACTTTTGATATTGAGGCTGATTTTGCCAAATATCAATATTATGCAGAATGGAAACTAAAATTTAGCAAACCAGTATTACAGTGACAGCTATGAAGCGATAAACCAATGAAACATGAAAGAATTGATCAATTCTATATTAGAAAATAAAGCATTTTCTATGCTATAAGTGTATTTCTTCATTCATCAAAAAATTTAACATTATTTAGTTTACTTAAGGCAATCCTTTTATTTTAAGGAATAAATTAAATTTCCTTCCCAACCGTTATTTTCAGAGAGGCTTTTTGTGCAGGGCTTGTTTTGCTCTTTTGCATGTGTGCAAATGTATGCATGTGTATGTGTATGCAAGTACAAGTTTGTCTTAGCATGAATCCTCGGGGCTAAAAAGCATATGTGTGTTTATATAATCCAGAGTGTATTAGGAAAACCTTACAAGAAGACTGTTCACTTTGAAGTATGGATAGGTTTGAGCATTCGAAATAAAATTTAGAACGTTTGACTCTCAAACTACACCTGCCTTAAGCAAAACTTATTTTCTTCCCATGTTGAGTGTACGCTCTTCTCATTATTCAAAGCTCTTGTTTACCCATTTGTTTATTCACGTGGTAATTTCTGAGTGCTGCTCTACAACCTTGGACATACATAACAGTATTTCAGTGTCAGGACCAGGTTATTATCCTTCACAAGGTAAGATTTTTCCAATTCCCATACTTTAATTTGTAGATATGTTTATATATTTAGTTTGACATCTGGGAAAATATTTCTATTTTTTTTTTTTTAGTTTATTAGAACTGAAATTATATATACATGTTGGGGGTTTTATTTTTTAAATTGATCTGGTAGGATAAAATGATTTCTTTTATATTTGTTTGCTTTTGTTTTTGCTAATAAATGATTTTTTAATGAAAACATTATCAAAAAACTTAATGAAATTCTATTATCCATTGGATTTGTTAAATTTAGTTGGAAAGTTTGAAAATAATCCCAATCCATTTTTACTTGTTCAAAAATAAATCTACACCTTCCAACTGTTTTCATTTGCACATTTACAAACCTTCAATCATCTTATTTTCATTTTAAAATTAAAAAAGGAGGTCATTTTAATTCTTTGAAAGTCTCTTCATAGCTTTATACATTAATAGATACAATATACTTTTATGATCATTCTAGACCAGCCGTCATTTCACAGGTTAGGAAACTGAGGCAAAAACTAAATCTTGCCACAGCAGAGCTATGCTGGAATTCACATCTTTTCCCATCTGGTCTGTACTGTGTTCATTCTAGTTTCCATATTAACACCACTCTGTAGGAAAACAGATGAGTTTAAGCCTGGAAAAATCTTGGTAAATGTGGATAAAACCAATGCTGGAAGGTAGGACAGCCTCTTCTACAGCCTCAAATTTTCCTTCGGAGCATGTGGCATGCTTTCCCATCTGCTGCACAATTGCTTCAGGGAATGTTAGAATCCACAGTGAAATCTGTGTCTTGCCCTAGAATTCTTCTAACCCTGCAGACATTGGCTCAAATCAGAAGTAAAATAGTCAGGTGGACAGAAAGAGTCTGTCCAAGATAATCATCTTTACATTTTTGTTGTTATACAATGGACTCTGGTTAAAACACAAACAGAAATGAATATGTAAAAGAGAGTTTTCTGAATGAAAATGAATGCTGTACAGAAAGTACTGGTTCAGTCTCAACAGGTCACATGGCTGGAAAAGGAGGCAAGATTTGGAGTCCTTGCAGAGGACTCTATGTAGATCTGGCATTTGTGTCTCGCTACTCTTACCCACATGAGCTCTACCCAGGTCACATCTGCCATCTTCACCTTTTCACCTGTCAAGCATGCTCCAGCATCACATGCTGTCTCCTCTTCTGGGAGTTCTCTTTCTGCAGAATCTTATTATAGCTCTTCCTCATTGAGGTTTCAGTTCAATGACACCTACTCAAGAAATGTGTTCATGCCAATCACTCTCTTTTTCTCTTTATTGAGAGAAAATCAGGTGTACAGTATTGGACTAACCTGAATCTTTGTTTCAGGAAACATTCGCATCTTGGAGTCATGCATGGCCCCCTTTATTTTCATCTGTGTGTTTGTGTGGTTTTTTTTGTTTATTTATGGACAGAGTCTCACTCTGAGACTGTTGCCCAGGATGGAATGCAATGACATGATAATAGCTCACTGTAGCCTCAAACTCCTGGGCTTAACTTATGCTCCTGCCTCTGTCTTCTACAGGCATAAACTGCCACATCTAGGTTATTATTTATTTTAAATAATGGGCTAATTACTTATCAACCCAGAACACACACAAAAAACCTAGGATGTTGGTAATAGCCTACACATATAACTTTCACCAATCTCACCAGGTAATCATTCTTTTGCTTTCACATTAATGTACATAATTTTTAATCTATATGTAATAGTATATGATATATACATTTATATATTATTTTAGTTGTTTTAAAATTTATCAAGTAACTATCATGTTGCATGTGATCTTTTAGGACTTATATTTTTGATTTAGTATAGTATAGTACAGTGTAATACTATTATAATAGAAGTTTGAGAGGCACACAGTCATGTGCTACTCAAGTTCATTCATTTTAGTTACTGCAATATCATCACTTTGTCTTATTTTCTTCATAAAACATACCAATATCTGAAGCTATCCATTTGTTTACTGCTTATCTCTTACTATTAGAACATAGTTTCTTTAATGACTGGGATATTATATATTTTATTAATCACTATATCTCCAATTATTCATTTAACAAATAGTACATAAATAGTTATTCCCTCCAGATGAACACTTTTGAGCTTAAATAATGTGTCAGGCTGTTTCTTATCTCTTGTCCTTCCTCTATGCTCTTCACAGCTCTGCCACTTACTTGCTTTGTGATTTTAAGCAGTCTAATGTAAACATGCTAATTTTTAATTATGTGCACATTAAAATGAAGAATATATCAATATTATTAAAAGTGATTTTGTGAAACTCATAAATGAAATAAAATATATAAAATGCCTGGCGTAATTTGAATGCTCAGTAACTACTAAGTATTACTGCTGGTCATTACCTGATTACCTGGGATAAGACATTCCCCATCTGCCTGGGCAGTTTTCTCACTCATCAAGGCTCAGCTCAACTTTCACCAGTTTCAGGAAGGCTCTCAGGGGTACCTTAAGGTTTGCCAAATACTTTTTGAAGGCTAATTCCTGCTTCCAGAAATGACAAGTCACCCCGTAGTTGATTAACTTGGGAGCACCGACAATATCTGCTTTCCTAATCACTAGGTACCCAACTTAGAAATAAGCAGTTTAAACAAAGTGCTAAATTTGAGGAACCTACTCTACTTAGACAGGTAACTAACTGGCTTTTTCCTATGACATTCTTTCTTCCTTATGGTCCCTTTTATTTCAAACCTCTTCTATTTTACACTTCTGACTCAGATATAAATTTAATTGTCAACCATTAACTTCCTTATTTCTGTCTGTGGTTTTTTAAATTGCCTACTAGTAACAATATATTTTGAGCTAATTGGATAGTAGCTTCTAAAACTTAACATAATTAACATGAACTAACATTGTATTCTTGAAAAGCAATAAACATCATCCCTAAATGACACTGGTTTAGTGTCAATGTATGTATAATTTTTATATTTGTATCAATGCATTAAAGGTGTTTTAATGTTTCAGTATATCACATAAAATATACAATGCAACCTAGGTATCAGAAATGGTCATAGCAATGAAGTAAAGTAAGATTTCATTTCACCAACATAAGCTTTTGATGCATTTTTGTTCTTCCTGAATCACAAATTAACAGGTTATGAGATGCACATTTGACAACATCTGCATTTGAGCACGTCGATATGGCCACGTAAGACATGAGAATCTAACACTAATAGTCCTCTATTCTGTAAAACCCAATGTATATCAGGATGAAAATTGAGCGGAATATATTAAAACATAGGTTGGGAAATAAATTTTCAAAAAACACACACAAGTTAACAGAAATTCATGCTAAACTGGATTTGGAAGGGTAGAGTACCTACCTCAAGTTAGACTCATTCTAATGTTTCTGTTCTTAATATAATAAAGACCTCAATTTAGCTTCAAATATGCTTCACAGTTTTTCAAAATTTCAGAGGTAAGTGGCAACTAGGTAGGCAAAGGCATCCTCTGTGTCCACTTCAAACAAGTCCAATGTCATATTGTTTACCCATGAAGGCTTATGCTAGGTGTGCAATTCACTGCATTCTCTATGCCAGTTCAGCAGTGATAGAGATTTTCAGGACCTTGTAAATAATTTTAGATAGATATTTACCCCATCTCATCACCACTGCTCTGATAGCTAGTCAAATCCTAGCATTTACTTTTTCTTATCATTTCTACGAACAGGACTATTACCCAAGATGGCAGGCTAGAAGAAATCATTGGAATTCATGCTTCCTAACCTACAGCATTAAATATGACTTATTTACTTAAACTTATTGTACTGTCTTCATCATATTGAAAAAGAAATAATCCATTTGAATTATATATCTTTTCCACAAGAAACTAGAATAGAGATTCTGCAATCACAGGACAAATAGAGCCTCAAGCCAGGGTGACACGTTCATTTTTGTTCTTCCAAGGAACATCTTCAGTTGTCTGCACTTGAAAATGACAAAAATTAAATAATCCAAATACAAAAATCCAAACAGCTTCTGTAGCTTTGATACTTATCATGTCATGGCATTCAAATTAGTTTTCAGCAAATATTAACTATTATGTCTGACTCTATAGATAGCATCCCTCAGACTTGAAGTTTAAGTCATGGATCTGAAAGAGTTATTGGTTAGTATAAGTGATACGTATGCTGGCTATTTTGTCATTGTTTGAAAACAATTTTTTGTATCTTACAAATTCATAAGAAATGTTTAGAGCATAGCATTCTTCACAAAAACACATTAAAACAAAAAAAGTACATCTTTCCATTTAAGAGATGTAATAAATAAAATATATAAGAAATAAACTATGATTTTATTTTATAATAACCTTTTAAACTCTGATAATCAATTGGTTTTATAAAGTATCATTAGATATAGTGCATATAATACTATAAATCACCT
Organism: Perodicticus potto; assembly: GCA_963574655.1. Lineage (NCBI taxonomy): Eukaryota > Metazoa > Chordata > Mammalia > Primates > Lorisidae > Perodicticus > Perodicticus potto. The sequence continues at coordinate 22,304 of CAUYRH010069056.1, forward strand.
CTTATCAAAAACTGATAACGTTTAAAAATATATAGCTGGAAGATTAGTGGATTCAGAAGGGGTTAGATGCAGTAATTACAAGTTGAAAATGATGTTGGGCATATAATATAAACATGTGAAGCATCCTAGACAGGATAAAGATTGGAGAGATTCAGAAGGGCGCTGAGCAGCACGTGCCCTGCCCTGACATTAGATTAGTTGTGTGCTTCGAACCAGCTAAACAATGTGTATCGATGGGCCATACAGTGACTGCTGAATTTAAAAACTTGGGTTCACATTTTGGTTTGGAAGCCAGGAAATCTCTAGAAATTTATTAAATATTTTTAAAAAACAGATACTTTGTGACGATAACACTCCCTTCAAAAGTAGATGGAAAATAACATAAGATTAGATAAAACTTTCCTGTACAGTGCTTGACAAACAATAGATACCCAGAAGGTCCAGGAATCTTTTCCTCTTCTCCTCTCACGCGGCATTTCAAATAGGGAGCTGTATCACTGCACACAGTTAGGACTCTGGAAATAAGGTAGCCCCATGTATTGCTAATTCATGTGTTTAAGGATGTCCTAATTCTCAGGTTCTCGTCTTTTTTTTTTTTTTTGCTCTAGTCATTCTCAATATCTGTCTTCCTTTATGACTGGTTTCTTCTTAAGGGGGAGGGAAGCTTTCCCAGAAGCCTCTCAGCAGAATTTATTTCACAAATCTTAGGCATGACTACACAGCATTCCCATCCTCCAATCAAAACCCAGCAAGGAGAATGGACCACTATTTTTTGTGCAAATTCAGACTTAGCTCTGGGATAGGACCCATCTTCCCTAAGGAATGGATAGAAAACATAGGGATGCTCTGTTAAGCAGGAAGAAGAGGCAATGAATTTGGACTGGCAACCAATTGCGTGTACTTACATTGGGTTCTGTAAATATATTACTTTTCATTTCTAATAGTTTATATGATTAGCATAACTATTCAAGCAGAAGAAGAATACTTGGCTAACATGGCCCATGTTTCCATGATGAATCATGCTAATATCAAGCTAAATGAATAATTGGACTCTAAACTTAGCAAACCCTTAAACTACATTTCCTTACAATACCTTTTTTAAAAATTAAACTTTCTAGAGGAATCCTGGTTTATTTAAGACATAAAAATATATCCGCCTGATAGAACTGAGCATGGCCTGTGACTGCCCCAGTTCGTTGACAGCCACACTTAGACACCTGTGCAGAACATTTACGAAGTCCACAAGTAGGGTGGATCTTTACAGTCCCTTCTGGAACTATAGTCATCTGTCCTTGAACTTGTCAATGTGTCATCCTGTATCAACTTACTAGCACATCGGTTTGCTCTGAGTGTCTTTGATGGGCCACATATTTTTGTTATAGAACAAAGGAATGACATGAAGATATCAAAAAAATTATCATACAACACAATTTAAAGACTAATTGAAAGGAAAATTGAAAGCAAAACAAAGCAAAATTGCTACAAATTTACCCTGAACCAAACTGGAGGCAGTGCCAAAAAATTCTAGTCCCCCTTAAAAGGCAGGTGGCGAAATTATCACAACTGCTCAACAACTCACAGGTTCTAACAGCAGATCTCAAAGTAGCGATGATGGAAATAGCAACAGCTGCTAACCACAGGTCAGGAGCAACACCCATAGGGACGGCCTAAACCACAAGTTTGCTAAGATATTTCTGTGTGAATTTTTGTTGTGTCAAAAAGTGTGTCACTTAAAAAAAAAAGCGACTGATTTTTAAGAGCAAAAGATATTTTTTCATAAAACCATAATAGAAAAGGAAAATGTATTACTTTATTCAAAATCAACTAGGATGACACCTAGCGGATCAAAAAAAAATCTCTTAAAAGGGCAAGTGATCCCATCTCAGGGTGGGAAAAGGACTTGAAGAGAAACTTCTCTAAAGAAGACAGGTGCACGGCCTACAGACACATGAAAAAATGCTCACCATCCTTAATCATCAGAGAAATGCAAATCAAAACTACTTTGAGATA
>CAUYRH010069057.1:0-26147 GCA_963574655.1 Perodicticus potto
GGGTGACTGCTGAGACGAGGAGTGACAGCAACACCCGAGTGCACCCATGGGATTAATTGCCCCTTGACAGCAGTGGGAACTGTGAGGGGGGATCCTTCCCTGGATGCGTCACTTCTCAGGACGGCAGTGGGAACTGTGAGGGGGGATCCTTCCCTGGATGCGTCACTTCTCAGGACAGCAGTGGGAACTGTGAGGGGGGATCCTTCCCTGGATGGGTCACTTCTCAGGACGGCAGTGGGAACTGTGAGGGGGGGATCCTTCCCTGGATGCCTCACTTCTCAGGACGGCAGTGGGAACTGTGAGGGGGGATCCTTCCCTGGATGCCTCACTCCTCAGGACAGCAGTGGGAACTGTGAGGGGGGGATCATTCCCTGGATGCCTCACTCCTCAGGACGGCAGTGGGAACTGTGAGGGGGGGATCCTTCCCTGGATGCCTCACTTCTCAGGACGGCAGTGGGAACTGTTTGGAGGGATCCTTCCCTGAATGCGTCACTTCTCAGGACGGCAGTGGGAACTGTGAGGGGGATCATTCCCTGGATGCCTCACTCCTCAGGACAGCAGTGGGAACTGTGAGGGGGGATCCCTTCCCGGCTGCCTCACTTCTCAGTGCTCGTAAGTGTCCCTCAGCTCAGGAAACTCACTTTCCAAATAAGTCGCTTGCCCTGGAACTGTCATCTCAGGGTCTGTCTTGGGGGAAGGCAAATGAAGTTTTTTCTGTTTTCTGCTATTTTATATACAACATAAGGGGCATCTGAAAAGTAGGCTGGGAAATCTCAGTAATATTTGGGGTCATTTTTTCAAACTGAAAGTGTTAAACGGTTGGATTTTGGGATTGGTGTTTCTTGGTGGCCCTGCCATCAGCATGATGGTTTTTAGAAATGTGTCACTGTGTGCGATGGGCTGTTGATATCTGTGGGCTGGGGAAATGACGTCGTCTTTTTCTTAACTGCATGGGATTGTCATCACTTGCCTTTGAATTTGCGGCTTCTGCAGGGTGGATGTTAGGCTCTCCCAGGATGGTTTCATAGAGGACAACTCCCCCCCTTACCTGTCCTTCCTCAAATCCCTTCTTCCCTCTGGGCCACCCCTGAGGAGGCTGGAGGATATATGTTCTAGAACCTTCTGGCTTTCTTTATTTGCATTGGGAAATATAGAATGAGAATATCCTCCAGAATGTCTCACAGGTTAAAAAACTTGGGAACAATACTTTTGTATATTATTTTGGTTGGGGGAGGGGGGCAGAGTAGGCAAGGTTGGGTTGAAAGCCTGGTGGGCACTCCCAACTTCTCCAGCTACCTGCTCAGCTGTGACCAACCAGTGGCTTTGTTCTGGGAACACAGCAAGCGACTCCAGTAATGGAAATGTGTCCTGTGTTGGTGGCAGCAATGAGCGCCAACACCTGTTTACACAGATCTTTGGTCTTGAAGATAAGCTCTGCTTACCCTGCTCGAGTCACAAGGCACATAGCCAACAAAACTTTCATTTTTTTCCAGCCATATAAAGTAGCACCCAGAATTAGCTGTAATGTTGTTTTGTGCAAATTAATTTAGTCACAGTGTCTGGAAAAACAAATTAATTCTTCTTCAGAACAAAGTAGACACTGAACTTGTGAAGCCATTGCTCATGTCTCCACAAGTGTTCCTCTTCAAACACTGGATGGGGAGCCCCACCAGCCATTTCCTCTGGGAATTGCACTTTCCAGCCACCCTGCTTATTCCCCAGAATGGCCACAGGAGGTTGGTGGGGCATGGGGGTGTCCTGCTGGCCAGATGAAATCTGGGGGTCAGGGGTACCACGGCTGCAGGACAATCAAGCCTGAGACCGCAGCATCAGACCTGGCGTGCACTCAGGGATGCTGTCTTGTGGTCCAAGGCTGTGACTGTGACCTTGGGAGGACGTGCCTTTCCTCAGGGATGTGTGCCTGTGGTGATGACAGTGGTGGCCATTTCCTGGGGCCCATGTGTAGTGTGCCACAGCTGCTGACTTACTAGTCCTCATGATGACACTGTGAGGTCAGTGCTGTCTTGGGCTGAGTTGTGTCCTCTGAAATTCATACGTTGGAGTCTTTCCTCCCAGTGCCTTAGAATGTTGGGTTTTTCCGAGGTAAGATGTGCTCTAAGCCAGTATGACTGTTGTCCTTATAAAAAGGGGACATTTGGAGACAGGTGTACACGGAGGGAAGTGACATGATGTGGGGAGAAGACGGCCACCTCCAAACTGGGAGAGGGGCAGGGGAAGACCCTTCCCATAGCCTCAAAAGGATGCAGCCCTGCCGACACCTTGGTCCTGCGCTTCTGTCTTCCTGACAGTAAGTCTCTGATGTTTAAGCCTCTGGGCGTGCAGCACTTATTTTCTGCAGCCCTGGACACAGGTACAGGTACAGGTTGAGCATCCTTTATCCAAAACACTCCAAAGTCCGAAACATTGTGAGCACCAGCGTGATGATGGATGCCATAAACGGAAAAGCACACACTTGACCTCATGAGACTGATTGTAGTTAAACTTGGTTTCATGCACAGAATTATTTAGAATGGTATACAAAATTATCTTCAGGCTGCGTGTATAGCGTATATGAAACATAAATGAATTTTGTGCTTAGGTATGTTTCCAAGCCCCAAGATACCTCATCATGTACGTGCCAATATACCAAAATCTGAAACTCCTCTGGTTCTGAGCATTTTGGATACGGGATGCTTACCCTGAGGTTGGGAACTTGCCCAAGTACCCCCAGAGAGCAGGGGCCACAGAGGGCAGTCTGTGCTCTTAGCCGCTGGCCACCCCGGGCTAGTGGCCTGGGCCTGGCTTCTGTACCAGTGGCCATGGCTGCATTTTGTCCTGTGCAGTGGCTTCTGCTGTGGCCCATCTCTCCTTCTGCAGACTTGTTCATGAAGTGTTGTGCCAAATTTTTGTCCCTAAACCATTGCCTGCCCAAAATTTATGGACAAAATCATTTATAAAAAAAAAAAAAACACCACCACCCACCATCACCTCCCCACCCCCGAAGGGAAAAAAAAGAGAGACTTTGCAAACATGAATTTTGCTCACTAATACCACTGTTGGCTCTGCCTCCCACCTCCTGCGCCTCAGCCTCTGGCTGGGAAGTTAAGCAGGGGGCCCTGGGGAGGGGAGTGCAGTTTGCCCGTTTTGTCTTGTGTCCTTCCATTTCCAAGTCTGTGACCTTCTTTAATATTCCCTCAGTTATCTGGCCTCTAGAGTTACCTGCTGCCTGACTCGGTGCACCATGAGCTTGGCCGGGTGCAGGGACGGGCTGGGAGAGGGGCCCTGTGGCAAAGCCTGTCGTGTGTGTGGTTGCCCCACCTGTCCCTGCCCTTCTACATACACTTGCAATATATATAATGAATGCTGCAAAACTAAAGTATCAAGCGACCTGGGTGACAGGACAGTTAAGACTGGAGAACAAATTGGGCTCTGACGTAGAGCCCGGCAGAGACTATGATGTAGTTCAGGATCAACGAGACATCGTCCCTTAACCCTTCTCTCTTGTAGACTTCACTTGGGAGGAGCAGCTTGCGGGAATGGGCAGGTATTCTAGACGCAGGGATATTCTGGGGTATTCTAGACGCAGGCAGCCCCCATCTCTGGGTAGTAGAGCAGCAGCCTGCTGGGCTGGGACTGGAGCCCTTGTATTCTGACTTGTTTCTCCCCTCTGTGCTGACTCTGAGTGATGTTGTCAAATGAGGGGCTGGACAGGGCACTCCCCGGGCTCAAATGAGGGGCTGGACAAGGGCACTCCTGGGCTCAAATGAGGGGCTGGACAGGGCACTCCCTGGGATCAAATGAGGGGCTGGATGGGACACTCCCCGGGCTCAAATGAGGGGCTGGACGGGACACTCCCCGGGCTCAAATGAGGGGCTGGATGGGACACTCCCCGGGCTTAAATGAGGGGCTGGATGGGACACTCCCCGGGCTTAAATGAGGGGCTGGACAGGGCACTCCCTGGGCTCAAATGAGGAGCTGGATGGGACACTCCCGGGCTCAAATGAGGGGCTGGACAGGGCACTTCCGGGCTCTCATCAGCCCTGACTTTCGTCTTGATTTTGTTGTGGGTTCAGCTCCCAGTTTCCAACCATCCACCCTGCTGGTCTGCCTTTCACCAGGGCCTGGATGTGCCCACTTAGGACAACAAAGTGTGGAATGTGTATTTCTAGATTTCTCCTTTGATTCTTTTGAATTTGATGCAGTTTTCGTTCCTGTTACGATGTGCAAAAAGGAGAGATTGCAGATTGGGTGGTGCACCGAGAGGGCTGGGAGCAGGAGCCTCCTTAATTCCTGCACAGGCCCCTGGGGAGGAGCTGGTCTCTCCTCCAGGGCGCTGATCTGGCAAATAACTGCAAATCCAGCTGAAGCCACTAAAACCCACCCATTTCCCCTGAAGCCAGAGCAGCGAGAGCAGCAGAAAAGAACAGCGGCGTGGATTCTAATTTTAACCATCCCCCTCCTCTTCCGTTCCTCCTCCCTCCAGGCCTGGATCGTGGGCACCACTGCTCACTCGTTGCCTGGCAGTGCTGGAGCAGGACTGAGTGACAGTGTGGAATGCTGCCGCGCTTCTTTGTTCATCCGTCAAACTTGGGGGTGACTTTCTTCCTGGCTACAAAAGGGAGATTATATAACTTCTTACATTCACCCCCACTTACCCTCTTAAATGGCACATGGCTTCGTATGTGGATAACTTATTTTTCCTTTCTAGAAGAATTTTTTAGCTGGGTAGGGCCAATGGAAATAGCCCCAGGAGATTTGCTTTGTGGGCTAATTGCCGTTCCTTGGAGTGGGAATGTGGGATTGGAAGATTTCCCTCCACAGTCCTTTTCCTTTCCCAGACGCCTCCCTGCCTGGCTGCTCTAGCACATGAACTGCTAGATTTGCTGATGGCTGCATGAGTTTCTCAGGACTGTCGATAACAAGGCAGCCAGCTGTGTGTCAGGGCTGTACCCAGCCCAGAGGGGGACACTGCTCTTCCCAGTGAGAGCAGGGACTGGGGTTTTGTTCCTGGGCTGCGTCCAGACCCAAACTCCCAAAGGAAAACATCTTACAGATGTTCACATCTGGAAAATCAGAAGGTCAGCAGGAAAAAGCTGATGAGTTCAGTTCTTGGCTAGAACAGTGGGTATAATGGTTGAGTAACAATAGACTCCATTCCCAGCGAAGCCCAAGAGGTGGTAAAGCTGATGGTTTGAAGAGGATGATTTTGGAGCCAGATTGCCTATTTTAAACCACACGCTGGCATTTACTAGTTTTATGACGTTGGACAAATTAATTACAGAACTAAAAAGCCTCAGTTTTATAATCTATAAAATGAGGATTAAAATGCCTACTTTGCAGTTTGTTGAAAGAATTAAATGAGGCAATATTCACTTCCTGCAGCTTAAGGCTTAATAACTCTTTAGGTGTTTTGCCACAGTCCCAGGGTTGGGGGGAGCTAGGATTCAAAGCAAATGGCCTCTGCTCCCAGAGCACTGCACACTTTCTGGGATGGGACGCTGGCTGTCATCTTGGGCTCACCTGGCGTCCCAGACCCCATGTGTGAGGATCTCAGGCTCTCGTGCCAGCGCTGGCATCATCTGTCCAACCCCAGACTACTTGGGTCAGTTTTATTGTACTTCCTCCCCTTTTCCCATGTATCTTGGCATCAAACACACAGATGAGATGCTTATCTAAGTGGCCAGGACACAGGGTCCTTTCCTTCACCTGGTGATTTCAGGGTGCCAGTCCCTGTGGAAGCCTGGCCAGCACCGCCGTGCACAGTTGGGACAGGTGGATAGGTAGGTAAGGGTGTCTCCCCATTGGACTGTAGTATTTAGAATAAAAAAGGAATTTTAGGAAAAATAACTTTGTTGTGGTGTTTAACAATATTTAGAGACATACTTTGATCACCACTAGAGAATCATCAGTATCCATCCCAGGGTTCACCATACAGTCCCTGGGCCACAGCTGGCTGCTGCCTGTGTTCATAAATGAGGTGTCATTGGCTCCAGCCATGCCCTTTGGCATATGCATGGTCTCTGGCTGCTCCATACTCTAACATCAGAGTTGAGTAGTTGCTGCAGAGACCCCACGGCCCACAAAGCCTAAAATATTTGCTGTCTGGCATTTTACAGACAAAACTTGCCAATCTCTGGTCTGGCTATCACTGGCCTTCGGGATAGAATCTGATTCACCAGTACAAGGAAGGATGTGGGAAATAAGTGAGAATTCTGGAGTCTGTCTTCATAGGCCATGGTTAAAGCTCATGCACTGATGTTAGGTTACTCAATTACCAGCTCTACCTGGTTCACAGTCTCCAAACTGGGATGGTAAAACTGGCATCTTGCTCACGAGGGGAACTTCATGTTATGGAAATTTTAAGGATAAATGGTGACTGTGGCTTGATTCTGCATGTTAAGGTTGTGGCTGCCTTATGACAATAGGGACCACGTGTGTTCTAATTTTATCACAGAAGACAATTAGACAACTGATGTGGTTCAGAGAATAGGATTGGATTCAGATCTGTCTCCATACCTATGCTGCTATGGCTTTCAAGAAGTTACTTTCCTCTCTGAGCCTCAGTCTCCTTGTACAATGACAGCACCATCTCATCATAAGATCAAGTGACTGCTGAGCTGGTACACCCAGTAATTTCTTGGCACATGTTGGCTATTATTAGTTCATAATTCTTATCTGAATTCATGGTGCTTTTTTTACCTTATGAGAAAAATAAAACCCTCACCCAAAGTATGGCACTGTGAAAGTAGGACTTTGACTGGGAGTAGGACCCATGCCGTGAGCTGACTTGGCACGTGTCTAACTTCTTAGCTCCGATAGGCAGATGAGTCAAGGATATTGACAGTTTGAGTTTCAGATTTGAGTGAGTTTCAGATTTTAAATCAGGAAGCGATGTGTAGGAGAACAGATATACACTGATATTTTGGAACTCTGAGTTAACTCAGAGAATAAAACTCATATTAAAATATCATTTGGAACTTTGTCGGTAATTTATACAATACCAAAATACATCTCCTAGCTTCGCGTTGGGGGAAGATGGTACAGAGTGAGCAGCTGTGATTCCTTTGTGGAATTAAGACAGGGTGAGAAGTTAGAGACCATCTATTTATTTTAAATTACTATAATGTCATGCATGTTTATTTTATTACAATCTCATTGGAGAATCCCATTGACATCTCTGCCAGTCTGTTCTGTCCACAGTCCAGACCTTGTTAGTAAATATTTTAATTAGAATCATGGATATTCATCCAGTGTTTGTTTACATAAATACAAACATGTACAAATATGCCCAAGGTTCAGCCTGTAACGTAGACTCTCCTACACTTGGCTCTTGTTACTTGGCTCAGTTTGCCGATGTTTCTTTTTGACTCAGGAGTCTTAATTCCTTCTCTTTGCCAATGTTTCTAAGGCTCAGGAGTCTTATTCCTTCTCTTTGTAGCAATGCGGTATTCCTCTGAGTCCGAAGCCTCCCTGGTTTAATTCACCCACCTGCTAACGGTGTCATTTTTAGGCTTTTGGGATAACTAAGAAGACCCCAGTGTCTGACTTCAGATACTGGTCATATGCCCACAGGTGGGGTCAGTAGGCTAGTGGGTGGGGCAGTTACATCTCGGTCAGTATGGGCAGATTCCACATTCCACGTGTTGTGTCATGAACGTGAACTCCAGCTAACAAACTTAGTGGGTGACCACTGACTTGCCACCTCAACAGCAGAGTGTTTCGACAAACACTTTAATTTTTGCTAGCTTGATAGCTGAGGAATGGCACCCGATGGAGGGAGTTTGCACTTCTCTTCTGAGTGTGTAGATTTGTGGGTCATTTCTTCTTCTTTCCCGGTAAACTGTGTCTTGCCCCTTGATCATTTCCCTTTAAGCTGCTGCTCTTTTATCTCTTCATTTCTCAAGCTCTGCACGTGTTAAGCAGGTTAACTTTTGTTATTTGTTTGGCAGTTTTTAAAATTTGTTACTTATTTTGACGTTCCTTGGTTTGCAGAAACTTTTGAAATATATTTATGTGTATGCGTGTGTGTATACACATATAGGAAATTTCAAAAAAAAACAAAAAAAAAGGAAATTTCAGGAGGAAAAATAGTGTTTCCTCAGTCTGATCAAAAAGCATTTTGTGTTAGCGGCTGTTCTTCCTTTCTTTGTCTTAGATGCTATCCTGGTAAGCTTATCAATTTTAGGTCCCAGAGCCATTGTTTAATACTGCAAAATGTCATTCTATGGCATGCACTTTTCCATTTTTCTTTAACTAGTTTGTTACCCTTTTTAAAATATTGAGGCTATAATTAACAATTTTCTTCTCTCATTTTTTTGTTTTGTAGATGAATTCCCAGAAATGGGGGTTCTCTGTCAAAGGATTTAAACATCTTTAAAGTTCCTTGGTAAATATTACATGTTGCTTTTCAAAAGTGTTATTTTATGGTACACCAACCATTACCCACGTTAATTAGTTTCTCTAAGACTGTGACCAGGCTATTACAATTTGTAAAATGTTCAGTTGATTTTATAGGTGGAAAATGAGTGCTGTCATTCTCCATGTGAATAAATCAGGGTGCTGAGAGCTAGGGAGGTGTGCCAGGGTCAAGGGCTGGTGAAAGGTAGGCCCAGGGCGCTGTGTTTCCAGGCAGGGCAGCTGCCACGCTGTGCTTGCGGTCACCACACCAAAGTGCAGGGGAACTGCAAAGGCTTATTTGACCATTTTAATATTAATGTGTTGGGCCCCAATCAGCATTCCACATCTATTTTCATTGTTTAATGAGCATTTTTATTTCACTACAGAGAAAAATCGCACCTCATTGCTAGCGGTTATTGAGCCAATCACTTAGTCGATATTTACTTTCCACATGTAGTAGTAATTCCATATACTTGATATGATAGGCTACTTGTTGAACCTGCTACTGGGAAGTTTCTTGTGCAGTAGAGGAGGCATCACATCTTTTACCGCTGCTGTTGGAGCATTTCCCAGGTGCTAAGCTTTAGACTGTTAGGTGGGTTTTACTGACCTGTGTTCACAGAGCACCTCCACTGTGCTAGCTGGTGTGAGTTCTCGGGACACTTAGTGAGCAAAGCAAACACAAATCACTGCCCTCTTGGAGTGGAGTGTCTATTCTGGAAAGGGAAATAGAAAATTAACAGGAGAAATGAGTTGAACAATAGACAGTGATAAGTGTATCCCTTAAGGAGAAAACAAAAGCACAGAGTTGGTAAGAGCCAGGTGGGACTGGCTAGGAGTGCAGGTGGTACGTATCCCTGGGGAGTGCTGGGAAGTTTCCAGCCAGGAGACACCTGATGAAATAGTGTTGTTGGCAGGTGTGTGGCCAGCTGGGGAACCCACAGAGGCAGCATTACACCCCCAGGTCCACACAGGGGTGAGGATTCTAGGAAAGGGCAGGAGACATGACCGTGTAGCCCTGGGACACAGGGATCTCCCTGTTTCTGGGATGTCAGAAAGTTCCTCATGGGCCCTCAGGCATCAGCGGCCTGGAATAGGGTGTGCATGAGGACAGCGCAGCTGTGTGCCTGGAGTAGGGTGTGTATGAGGATAGCCCTGCTGTGTGGTGCTGCAGTTCTGTACAGATGATGCCCAAGTGACCAGGGAGCTGTGGGTCCATAGGAGCAATGTCACATCAGACCATTATCATTTCAACCACAAGGTCCCTCCGTGGAGCCAACTTGGAGGTGGCCCACATCCACTCTTTGAGACTGGCACCTCCATGCACAGGGGACATTTTACTTGGGAGTAAAACCCCAAGTCTGAACGTGAAGTTGGAAATAAGTATGCTGCGTAGACTTGAGCTATTATGGGTAATCCCCACAGGAATGTCTCTTGTCTTGAAGACTGTTCCCAGGTGGTCGGGTTTTCTGGCGAGTAGTTTGAAGTTCACATTGTGTTTCCCTTCATGAAATGTTGCGTCAGATGATTTGATTACACTTGGTTCCCTCAGGGCTCTGAAGGAGGCTGGGGCTCAGGAAGCAGCTGAGCTGGCTGTGCAGCTGGAGCCCCGGCCCTGGTCGTGTGTGTCTACCCTGCTCTCTGTGAGTACTCTACACCGTTGGGGACAGCCACCAGCATGTCAGAGCTAATACTGAGTAAGTTATGCAGTTTGCTTTTATATCTAACGGGGCTTCAGAGTGCTGTCCAGCAGAAGGCCAGAGGGGAATGGGTGAGGCACTGGCTGTCAGGACAAAGGGGGTCCCTGAAGGGTTCACAGCATTGCCCTGACCACGTCTTGCTGCCAGACAGCTGTGGCTCCCACTTGCATTTTGGGGTTTGATATGACCTGGGGTCTTCTCACCCAAGGTCAGCCAGTGGAGAGATGGGCATCTGGGCATTTTCTGATGCCTGTGGGAATCTGAGCTCTGGAAGGGTGGGCCAGGGGCCTGCGGGGCTGGTGCATGTGGGGCAGAGGGGTGCTGGGCAGAGTCAGGTGTCTCGAAACACAGCTGAGGTGGATTCACCCTGAACCTGTAGCCTTCAGTCCTGGCCAGGGTGTGCTGATGGCTCAGCTTTCCTCCCAGAGAGGCAGGAAACTCCAATGAGATGACACCCTAGTTACTCAGATCAGCAGTGTCTGGCACTGACCGTGGGGAGCAGCAAAGGAGCATCTGACACTGGGAAGGACGCAGGCAGACTCTGTGTGGTTATGATCAGGGACGTGGAACGTGGGATTTATTTCTGCATTCTAGCCAGCTAACGCTCTCCTATCACCATCTATGTTCGTTCAAAGGCCTTCCTGGATAATTGGGAGCTCTCTATGATGAAGAAAAATATTCTTTGCAGGTGTGAAAAGTTAAAAGAAAATCCGTGCCTGGTTCTCTCAGAGGGTGACTCCTTTTGTATTTCTAAAGGTGAATAGATGAGGAATTCTGTTTCGTGCATAGGCCTGGGAGTTATTGTTAATGAAAGAGCCTTTGCAAGCTCTGTAGAAGCCTTGGAGAGGTAGGTGCGTGGAAGGAATGTAGGCTTTGGCAGTCAGGAGACTTGGGATCAAATTCTGAATTTGCCACTTGTGACTTTGGGACTTTGAGATAATTATTATGTCCTTAAACTTCAGTTCTTAATCTCTTAAATGAATATAGTTGGAGTTGACTTCATATCTCTTCATACAGATGTTAGAAAACATAGCAGCTAATCGTAGTGTATCACAAGATGCTAATCCCCACGGGTGCATGGAGAAGCCTACAGGGGCAGGGACAGTGTGACTCCACATTTATCTGGTCCATGGCTGTTGGAGAAGAGGAATTGCCCGATTGAGGCCAGGGTGTTTTTTTCTTCTACCTAATTAATTAGGCTGTAAAGGAAAGAACAAAATACAGCAAGTTGTTTTTTTTTGGTTTTTTTTTCCCCCTTTGAATAGGCTTTTTAAGCAGTTGGAAGATAATGCTGACTCCACAGTGAAGCTTACATTTTTGAGGGGGAGGAACACAGTAAATAAAAAATACACATCCAGTGCATAAGGGAAGAGCTATAATAAAATGAGCAGGTGCAGAGGAGAGTGATGGGCATGCCGCCTGTGTGTAGGACCAAAGGACTGGGAAAGTGGACGATTGGGTGGATTGTGGGCCAATGTGCTTTGAAAAATGTAAAGATCAGGGACACTGTCCTGGTCGATGTTTTGCTGCAGTGACACAAGGATTTTTTTTTTGGGGGGGGGCTTGTTTTCTAAAAAGTGTGGCCTTTTACTCTTTCTTAGACTTTTATTACATTGGAAAGTAGCTGAGGCCCCATGAAATAGAAATGCTTAATGGTTCAGCAAGTTATGGTTCCTTGGTGATTCAAAGTAGCCCTGGCTGTGCCCAAAGGTAGAAATGAGTTTGGAGATGGTTTGTGGTAGAGGCGTTGCAGTCTCAGGTCAGGGAGAGCCTGGGTGCTCTCTGCCGGAGCTTTGCTCTCATCTTTCAGGCTTGCACTGCTGAATGTCAGATGTCCTGGCTTCCAGCTCTGTGGACACCAGGACTGAGTGGGCTCAGATTACCAGGTGGATTGCAGTATTTGCCTGTATCCTTCCCAATGTGAGCTGCTCCGAATGCAGAATGGGACCACAGCACTCACAGCTGCCTCAGCAGGCTGGCAGCAGGACGCAGGGTCAGCATGGAGCCTCAGGAAAGAGAAAAGGATGGAGCTGAGTCTCTCGCCCTTTCTCTCCCTTCTTTCTCACAGTAGAGGACTCTGGAGGAGCTGTTCTGCACACTTAAGTGAAGATTTCAGGATGCAGATGTCTGACGCCCTCTGCCTTGGTCCTGACCTCTCCCCTGCTCCGGTAGAGGTTTTCTGGCAGGAATTTCCTGCCTCCCTCAGATTTGGCCGCTGTGTCTTTCTGCTTTACAGGGAAGGAGAGGCCCAAAGGGGTGCTTGGATATTCGCAGAGCCACAGGTCAATGTGATGACTGTGACGCCTCAGACCCAAACCTTTGGCACTCTTATCAGCATGTCCTTCAAAGTCTATCTAGAATGTCATGGCCCTATGTGTGTGGGCCACAGGGGACAAACCCCGAGTCTGTTGCCCAGGCGGCTGCATCTCCTTCTGGATGAAGGGGGGCTCTGTGCTCGCCCTTCACGCCAGCAGTTCTTGCAGCTCCACAGGCAGCCACTGCCCAGCTCTGGCTCTAGGCTAGTTTCCTGCGCAGCCCACACAGCCGGCTGACGAGCTGTCTTATGGATTTAGCCCTGTATTTTCTGCCTTCCCACTTGAGTGTAAGTTCTTGAGAGCAGAACTGTCTGCCTGTCCTGCTCACGGTTAACATCTCCAGTAGGGAGGGGAGGACCTGGAACGCAGTGCCCCGGGCATCTGTTTCATGGGTGGTTGGAAGGAGGTCCCTGTCTTGGCTCTAACATGCACAAATTCAGTAACCGTTTGAGCTTAATTCATGCTTTATTTATCTTACAACATTGGTATACGCCAGGAAAATAGGAATGAATCCATGCATATGTGTTTCTGTCGTAGGGGACCTGAATGTTCCCAGCCCTGGGGGATGACAAGGTCCTGACACTCCCCTCCCTAGACCTGAAGGCTCATTGTCCTCTGTGGTGACTTCAGACCCCTCCAGGAGTCCTGCGGGGCTCCTTCTCTAGAGAGTCTACAGATAGTTCTGCCTCCCTTCTTGGAGCAGCTCAGCTGTTAGCACTCACCCTGGGGGTTCCATCAGCTTCCTCCCTCTCCAGCATTTGCCATGTCTCATCTGCTCCCTGGCCAGTCATTAGAAAGCAAAGACAAAATCAAAATAAACTTCACAGGAGGGATTTAGAACTTGATGTAATAGGAGGTTTTGCTAGATTTTCTGGTGGGTGTGTTAAGTTAAACCTGCAGCCTAATGCTAATAAAAGGGAGATCCCACTAGACTCCCAAAGTTTCTTTGAGGAGACACCTTGTCATTTTTTACCTTCTATTTCTTCCCTTTGCCTTTACAGTGAGAAGATCTTCAAAGGCAGGTGTTTTAACAGGACTTTATTATTAGACGGCGTCCCCTGGGCGGCTCCTCTGTCCCTGTTGGCTTTTGTAATCCCAGGTCTAGAACAGTGGTTAGCACTTCCTAGAAGCCTGATGCTGGGTTGCTTAATATGGGGTGAGGAGCATGTGGCCTGTAAATACAAGAAGAGTGGGCGGGGCCCCTGCAGGTGGAGTGACAGGTGAGTGCTTAGGGAGGATGCCGAAGGCTCGGGGAAACTTGATGAGCAGAACACAGCTCATAGCCGCAGGTGTGGCACGTGCCTGAAATTAATCTGGATGGTAGGGTTTATAACTGGAAGTGTGTCTTATCTGTGCCGCTGTCTTACTTTGAGGTCCATACTTTTACCTGCGTGGAAGAGGGTGCTCACTGAGGACCAAGTCTCATGTTCCCAGGTGGGCAGAAGGAGTGAGGCTCTACAGGCTTAGAGACGGTCACAGCTTAGGGGAAGGCCGGAACCCAGCTGGCATCCTCGTGTCATAGATGGAGCCACTGGTCTATGAAGGTGAATGACAGCCTCAGGGTCACGAGGCCAGTCATCCCCAAAGTTGGTAGTAAAACCTAGGATTTTTGCACCTTCCTAGAGGCCTATTTCTACCGACTTCCTTCTCCTGCCTCCATTACTTCTTTGTTCCATTAATTCAAGGGGTTGACAAGCTCCAAACCCAGACATTTCCCAGGCTTGTTGCCAAGCAACAAGGTTTCTGTTTGGGGCCCTGAAGGAAATAGCCTTTGTGCCTCTGCCCCCCCATGCTGAGTTGGCCAAGGGCCTATTCCTGAGCCACCCTTACCGTCAACAAATACTGACTGAAAGGAGCAGAAAAGTCTGCAGCCGGCCCTACAACCCAGTCCACACTCCCCACAGATCTGTTCTTTGTTTAACAGAGCATGATGAAGATGATATTCAGAGCACAGAGCCCGCAGGCGGGTGGCTCTGCAAGGCTTGTCCTACATGTCCATCTATTCTGCTTGCTTCTCTTTGTGTTTCTGATGGAAAGAAAAGAGATAATGACTATGTCCCTAGCAAGGTTTTGCAATAATACCTTAAGAGGGCATGGTAGCTCATACCTATAATCCCAGAATGTTGGGAGGCCAAGGTGGGAGTATCACTTGAGGCCAGGGGTTTGATACCAATCTAGGCAACATACCAAGACCTTATCTCTACAAAAAATATTTTGAAGAAATTAACCAGGTGTGGTAGGGCACACCTGTAGTCCCAGCTACTCAGGGGGCCTAGGCAGGAGGATCACTTGAGCCCAGGAGTTCAAAGCTGCAATGAGCTGTTATCATACCCTGCACCCCAGCCTGGGTGACAGAGCGAGACTCTGTCTCTTAAAAAAAAAAAAAAAAAGAGTAGTTCATTATCAGATGGAAGGAAGTGGTGCTGGGGTGAAGGGTGGGGTTGCTGTGACTTCTTAGCAACTGGAGGGAAGAGATTATCTCTAAAAATTATCTGTGAATGGTCCACAGTTCCCCTTCCGCTTTCACATTTACTGCATTGATGTTTGGTATTTAAAGCGTTGCTCTCTGGTAGCCCAAGCGTAGTGGTTTTGTGGGCAGATAGATTGGAGTTGGAATAATGGGCCTTTGTGCCTTCCTCCACGTCCCAGGCCTGGATGAAAACCTGGCTGCATCCGGCCCCGTGGGAAGCAGGCCACCACGTCTGGGCTGCTGAGGAATGTGAAGCCCGCGTGTGGAGTGAGTGCGGTGTTTATCAGTGTGCCGCCGAGGCTGCTTCGGCTGTTTGGGTGTCAGGCATGAGAACGAGCTCCCACCATGAGTGGCAGCCGCTGCCGCAGCCAGACGGCCTTCAGAGAGGCTGTCCCCAGGCCGGTGTCCTGCTGCTGCAGCCAGGCGGCCTTCAGAGAGGCTGTCCCCAGGCCAGTGTCCTGCTGCTGCAGCCAGGCAGCCTTCAGAGAAGCTGTCTGGAGCTGTTGCCCCGCTGCATAGACCAGGAGGTGGAATCTCGGGCCAAGCCCTGGGCAATGTTGGGAGGCTGGACGTTTCTCTAAGGCCATTTTCTGCAGGGTTTTGGTCATGTGTGGGGTGTGTGGTAGATATCGTCTGTGTGATGCATGTGGTGTATGTGTGTGGATGGTGTGTATGTTTCTGATATGTGGTATCTGTGGAGTGTGATGTGTGTGAGTCGGGTGTGTGCCTGTGGTTCTGTGTATGTATGTGGCATGTGTGATGTGGGTATTTGAGTGTGTATGGGGTATGTGTGTTTGGGGGGGTTGTGGTTATGTGTATGATGTGTGTATGTGTGTGGTTATGTATGGAGTGTGTGTGTACATGTGGACGTGTGCGGTGTGTGTGGGGGTGTGTTTGGTTCTAGTGCATGTGGTGTGTGTGGTTATATGTGAAGCGTATGTGGTGTGAGTGACGCAGGTGGTTGTGTGTGGTGTGCGTGGTTGTGTGTGGGGCACGTGGTTGTGTGTGGGGCTCGTGGTTGGTTGTGTGTGGCAGTTGTGTGTGGTGTGTGTGGTTGTGTGTAGCGTGCGTGATTGTGTGGGGCAGTTGTGTGTGGCGTGCGTGGTTGTGTGTGGCGGTTGTGTGTGGTGTGCGTGGTTATATGTGAGGCATATGTGGTGTGAGTGACGCAGGTGGTTGTGTGGGGCACGTGGTTGTGTGTGGTGCGCGTGGTTGTGTGTGGTGCGCGTGGTTGTGTGTGGTTGTGTGTGGTGTGCGTGGTTGTGTGTGTGGTTGTGTGTGGCGTGCGTGGTTATTTGTGGTGCACGTGGTTGTGTGTGGCGCGCGTGGTTGTGTGTGGCACGCGTGGTTGTGTGTGGCGCGCGTGGTTGTGTGTGGCACGCGTGGTTGTGTGTGGCGTGCGTGGGGTATGTTTGTGTGCGGCCCCCTCTCAGTCCCGCCCTGCGTAGTGAGTGGCAGGAGCCCTGGGAGTGCAGAGGCCCAGCACTGGGCCCAGCTTCTCTCCCTGTCCCTGCTCTGGGCCGTGCAGGCCTGAGACCCCCGGCTGGCTGGAGAGGCCGCCTAGGAGGGGGCGGACTCTGTGAGAGGAGGCCGTCCGGTTACGTACATTCCACTCACTACCCTCTGTGTGCAGTTACTGATGCTGGCCTCTTCTCTCGGCAGGTGTATGGTAAAGGTCAAAGCCCCACGGGCCCCACTTACTTCTATGTCTGTGGTTGTTTACCCCACTGACGCTCTCACTCTCCGTTCCTGCGAGACGGCAGCTCAGGCCTGTGGGTGCCCCACCTCCGGCCGCTGGGCCCTCCTGTCTGCTCATCGCCTTCCCCTGCAGACTCTGAGCACAGGCACCTGTTAGGGTGAAGGATGAGAGGAAGGAGCCTCAGAGCCTCCGTGGTGCGCAGAGTCCTTGAGAAAGAGCCCAATAATCCAGTGCTGCCTGACCGTGTACCCTGCTGGGCTTCTGGAGCATTCCTTAGTACGTCAAAAACCATAGAAAATAAATGTCTTAACCCTGTAATTGGGTAAATGAGGTGACAGCTATGTTGATTCGTAGCATGTAAGCACTCCAGTGTGTACAAATAACCAACACATTGAATCCCATAATGGCATGAATGTATACATGATCTATGTACAAATGACTTAACAAAAAAAAGCCATAGAAAGCTTAAAATGGTTAAAAATAAAGAGATCTGTTCAACTTTATTTAATCTAGTGTTTCTCAGAATTTTTGTGTCACCCTTAATAATACTTTTGGGAAAAATACGAGCTTAAAATATTAATCTTTCCAGTTTATTCTGCATTTCAATGGGCTTACTTGGATTTACATGAAAAAAAGGTTCATTTTTTCTAAACTTTTTATTTTAAGGCAGTTTAGATTTTCGGATTTAGATGTAGACAGATTTAGACAGTGACACAGGTGGCGTGGACAGTTCCTTCCTCGACACCCGTGGATTCGTTTGTCATTAACCTCTCGTGTTAGTGTGGTCACTGTTACTGGAGTAAGACTGTTGAAGGTCCTGAAGTACACACTTGATTCTGCTTTCCTTAGTTTGTACCCAACGCCCCTTTTCTATTCCAGATCCAGTGTTACATTTGGGGGTCTCGTCTCCTTAGACACTGTAGAGTTCCTCTCTTTACCCCTGTCCCAGCTGTCCCCTGTGGACGGAGGTCACTCAGTGCAGCCCACACTGGACAGTGGGCGAGAGGCTCCTGCAGCTCCTTGAGGTGGCCTGTCTACACGGGTTATGTGGTTTCCTGCACAAGAGATGTCTCTCCCCCCCCCCCGTTTATTTTTTATCAGTATAGGCTTATGGATGTTTACTTCATATTCTGGGTTATAATTCAGATTTTTTTTCAGCTTCAGTCATGGGGAACTCTTCCAGCCCCTCCTAGATTGCTTTGACGTGCCCTGTCAGTGCGATGCGATTGTTCTGTTAGTTCTGAGCACTTCCTTGCTCATCCTGCTCTAGCCCGAGCATCTGCTGCCATTTGTCTGGTGAACTCTTGTCTCTGCTTACAACACTGTGCAAGAAGCCGAGATCTGGCACCAGCTGTGCTTATTGCAAGCTAGAGTATCATTGCTTCCATACAAGGGAACGCATACGTGTAAACTAATTGGGGTGTGTGCACAAATCTGTATGCATTTTCTCCACGTAGTCCTCTGTGTCTTCATTAAGCTGAACGTGAGTTCACACTGCTACCTCCAGATCCATTCCGTTGCCTTAATTCTTACGGGTTCCACTCATTTCCAGACTCACTGCAGTCAGCATCTTTCCCCCCAGCCCCTTCAGGGAGGCTGTGTCACAGGTGGAATCTGTTGTCAAAGTCTTCATTCCATCCTGCAGTGATTTTTTTTTAATTTGCACTCATTAAGATTCACTCTTTATACTGTGAAGTTTTGTTTTATGGGCTTTCATCGATGCACAGTGTCAGATATCTGCGATTATAGCATCACACAGAATAGTTTGATTGCTCTGAAAATCCCCTGCCCGGCACCTGTTCAAGCTTCCTCTACTCCTTAGCCCCACCCCAACCCCAGGAACCACTGATCTGTTTAGTGACTATGATTTTGCCTTTTTGAGAATTTCATAGTTGCCATATTCTTAAAAAAAAATTCTTTTTACAGCAGTTTCAGTTTCACAATGAAATTGAATGAGAAGTACAGAATTCCCATGTATCCCCTTACCACATGCACACAATTACCCATTTATATCCCACAGCATGGTGGTGTGTTTGTTACAACTGATGAACATGCTTTGATTGGGCATTCTTGCCCATGGAGTAGTCTGTTTGGGCTGTCTTATCAAAATAGTACAAACTGGGTGGCTCTCACAATTCTGGAGCCTAGGAGTCCAAGGCGAGAGGGTGCCAGCATGGCTGGGTTCTGGTGAGGGCTGTCTTCCTGGCTTGCAGGTGGCAGCCTTTTGGCTGTATCCTCACATGGCCTAGAAAGATCATGAGATCTTTTTCCTTACTCTTCTTCTTAGAGGACCAAGTTCCTGTTGGATTATGGCCCTATCCTTATGACTTTATTTAACTTTAATTACCTCCTAAAGTTTCTGCTCCAGGTATGGTCATATTGGGGGTTAAGGCTGCCATGTACAAGTTTGGGGAAGAGGACAAAAATTCAGCACGTTGTTTATTTAAAATTAGGGTTCCCTCTTGTGTTCCATACTCTGTGGGTTTTGGCAGCTATGTGATGACTTATGCCCACCATTACAGTGACACACTGAATACTTGTGCTGCCCTAAATATCCTTGGCTCTAACATTTTGTCTCCTCTCCCCAATTCTTAGAAACCACTGGTTGTTTTTAATTGTTTGTTTGTTTTTACTATCTCTATAGTTTTGCCTTTTGCAGAATTTCATATAGTTGGAATCATACAGTGTGTAGACTTTTCAGGTTGGCTCCCTTCCTGTAGTGAATGAATGGAAGATTCCTCTGTGCCTTTTCATGGCTCGATAGCTTGTTTATTTTCAGTACTGAATGATATTCCATCGTCTGGTTGTACTATAGCCGATTTACTCCATCTCCTAAAGGACATCTTAATGCTTCTGTGTTTCTGCAGCTGTGAGTAGAGATGCTATAGGCATCCAGTTGTGGACTTCATATGAATACACACATTTCAAATTAGTTGGGCAAATACCTAGGAGTGCAATTGGTAGAAAAAGTTAAATTTCTCACATTGAGTTGTAGCTGTCATCTGCTACAACTCAATGGAAAGGTAACATCTAAGCACTTTACTAAAGGATCATGAAATCATAAACTTGGAAAAGTCAGCTGTTCTGTAGTTACTCTTATATTTCTGCTGCTGACAGCTACAAGTTACAAAGACTTTGCCTTCCCCAGCCACTGCCAAGCTGAGAGTGCTAAAGTTGGGCCAGGGAAGCGCAGTGGCAGAAATGAAGTCGTTTTGTTGTGTTTGGTGTTTTGTCGTTTTATTGTGTTTTGAGGAATCCAAAAGGCTCCATTTCATTTTCTTGATCAAGATATACAAAAGCATAGGACAGTATGCCTTAGGGTCATGGAGGCCGCTGCTCACCAGCCCTGTGTGCTTGTGCGGATACCCTTGTCCTCTTTGTGCCCTGATTCACTCTTCTGTAAGACTGGAGTGACAGCATACCGTCCAAACCTCAGAGTCATTGTGCAGAAAATGAAGCAACTTGTGAAAGTGATTAACGCAATGCCCGGTACACATCAAGCAGACTCACTCTCTCTCCCCATACACACACACACACACACACATATGTACATATATATGTATATACATTATATATACACATATAATTGTAATGGTAATTGTATATGTATATATACATGCATATATATATATACACACACACACACACATACACACACGCACACACACACGTATGTGACCAGCACTGTACAGAAGGTTAGGACGCACAGCATTTACACTTGTATCGTGAGTTGTCAAGTTGGGGACAAACTAACACATATGGTAGACGTCAGAAGCCGTCTTACCCAGAAGACATGAATGAGCGTCTGCGGCGTCTGGCCCCGGGCCTGCAGACACAGGTTTTTGAGTCTCAGTACTGCTGAGTGGTTACGTGTTCAGTGGAATGGAGCCCACACAGACTGAAGTCAGGACCTGGGTGGGAATGTTATCAAGTGGACGGGTACAGACCAGTGCTTCTTAAACTTCGTTGTGAATCAGAATCTCCCCAAATGCTCATGAAAATGCAGGTTGTTGTGCCTTCCCAACCCCTTGCCAGAGTTTCTGATCTAGGAGATCTGGGCTGCAGCCCAAGACATTATGACACATACCAGCAGGTTCTCAGGGGGAGCTGCTTCTATTCCAGGGGACACACCTGGAGAGCCACTGAAGTCACATACATGGGACACTCCATGGATCACTGGTGCTGAAGCTGGGTGTGGAGGGTTGGTAGGATTTGGAGAAGTCATGAGGGAGGGGAAGGGGCTTAGATTGGAGAAGAAACAGTGTGACCCAGATGACCACAGGAAGTCAGGGCCTTGCTGGAGGAAGTCAGAGAGGAAGAGGTGTGTGATGGCTTCTCGCAACTTACTCCCTTCCCTCCCCTCCTCTCCCTTGTCCTCCCTTCCCCTCCCCTCCCGTCCCCTCCCCTGCAGGAGTAAAGGTAGGAAGAAGAGGGTCTCCTAGAGGCTGGGCTAGAATGGCGCATCCGACCTTCTGTTCCTGGGCAGTCTGCTTCATGGACAGCTCACTCTCCTGGCTCTCTCTTTCTTGTCCTTATCCATACCCTCCCGTGACAGCGCACAAACCTCAGAACAACTTCAGTCTTGCGTAATAAGTAACTCGGCATGCAAACATTTTGAATTGCTTAAATTGAATAATGCTTATGATTGACCAGATGTTCTTAAAGTGGTTTGATGTGTCATGTGACTTGACATTCACATCAGGAAAACAAAGACTGTTTTTTCTTTTATTGTGTATTGTGATTCTCTTAGCAAATTCCGATTGTAAGTTTGCAGCTGTTCAATGCTTCCAAAATCGTATTAGGCCATCCTGTGTTTGGGGAATGGCCCTAATGCGTTTAGACAATATAGTCTTTTTTTGTTTTTTAAATACATCCTGTTGTTGTCACCATTTGAACCGTTATTTTGAGCACAACTCAGAGACCATGTGGTCTAGAGGGTAAAGAATACTGATGTGGGGCCAGAAAGGAGAATTTGACCTGCTTAAGTGAAATGCAGGGGACGGAGGGGAAGTGGGAGGTGACAGGGCAGTGGGAATTCACTGTCACTGGGGAGCACAAAGAAGTCAGGTCCAAGAAGAAAGGAAGCCGGGCAGGTCAGGCCCTACGGGCTGTAAACAGGAAAAGGAGCCCAGCTACCAAGCTGAGAATAAGCCAGAAGGCTTAGGCAGTGATTTTCAACTGGTGTGCCACGAGAGGATCTTAGATGTGCCGAAAATTTTCTAAATAAATTTATAACAATATATAAATAATTCTAATTATTATAATAATTATAATTTATTATATACTATCTAATATACAATACTTTTTATATATTATCTAATGTAATTTTAACAATTCTTTTAATTGATTTAACTTAATTTATTTAGTAATAATTAAGTTTAATAATAATTTAACTTAATAATTAAATTATTCTTAAGGAAGTTCAAAGCACAGTTGGTATATATCTTTTATTTATTTATTTATTTTTTTTGATCAGATAATTTAAGTATGTCAGGGAAGTTCAACCATAGGTTCAAGTGTGCTGTGAGATAATTTAAAAAGGTTGAGAAACGCTGACTTAGGGGCTTAGTCTTAGGTGGGATAGAGAACAGAAGTGGTTTGTGGGGCAGGAGAGTGTTTGCATAATGTTTCCCTGCTCAGGACGTAAGGCAGAGGTGATGTGGAGTGGAGGCTCAGGGACCCTCTGGCTCTGCTCCGCCCTGTCATTCTGCAGCGTTGCTCCGCATTCTGGGAGGATTCCTAGTTTTACCTACGTAGTGCATAGATAATGATTAAGTAGGAAACTTTAGGAGGTTTTAGTGTTTGCTTCTTCCAAAGATTTTAGCCATTGGATTGAATTTCCTAAAAGACTACTTTTATTATATTACTTCTGTAGGCAACAGATTTTCTTCCTTTCGTCTGCATGGGTTAATGGCCAAGCTCGTTCACCTGACACATAATAATGATTTCCACTTAAGAAGCTTGTAACATCTTCCAGGGACTTTAAATATATTACCTCTTACTCTTCTCAAGTCTACACAAGAGGTGATGGTATATGGGTTTTACAGAGTGGAAGAAAAAGCTAGAATTCATAAAGTTAAGTAGTCTCTCAACACATAAGCAAGGAGCACAAAAAGAATTTGAAGCCAGTTCTGCCTGATTCCAAAGTGTGAGCTCTGCCCTGTAACGTCTGCTACAGCGCCCCGAGGAACCTCAACCCCGTGTTTTTCCAACATAGTCGGTGACAGCCTATCCCAAATCTCCAGGCCAGAGAAGCCAGTTAGCAGTCACTCCTGCCTTGGGGACATTTCCAGCCTTGAGTGATTTCTTAGACCCACCCAAGCTTCAGTGCTTCTAGTTACGTTTCATACCCTTTTTGGGACTAGCTAACATTCTTAATCGAACATAATTATCACTTTTACTGTGAACCATAAAGAGCTGCTACTTGAAAAATAAATGATTAAGGATTAAAACAGTAGCAAATATAGAGAAGTATAAAGGAAATAAATCATGCCCCATAAGTTCAGGATTTAGAAAACCCTCATAGATCTTCAAAATAATAAATTCAAGGTGTAGAGAGATGTTCCGTGTGAAATGATGTCAGGGGGATGGGAAGCTTTACATTCCCACAGATCTAGGTGACACCCCAAATGATCTAATGTGGCCCCCCAGCTTCACGTCATTCTGGTGCTTGCTAAAATTAGCTTGAAAGCTCCAGCTAGTCCCCAGGTCACTTGAGTTGGTATCAGTGTCCTTTTGTCACCATGGGAAATGCAGTTATTCCAGAATAAGTGACCGAAAGGTGCTGACTGCCCTGCAAGAATCCCGTCTGTCCTGCTGGCTGCCTGCGTGTGGGTCACCTGTCCCGATGTCCAGCATGGGTTCTGGGCCACCTGCATGGCCCCTCAGGTGCCTGAGCCCTGCTGTCCGGGGCTCCTCCTCCGTCTGCTGTGTGTCTGCCTCTCCTGTCCCCATCCCGTGACTGGTCTGCTGGGCTGGGTTTTCAGGATTGGGCAGACTCCACCTTCTGGGTCACCCATGTCATCTCCTTCCTGGGGTGCTCAGCATGGAATTTGGCAAGTGTCTCGTCCTAACTAAATATTGCTCAGTGAGCAATGACTGCAAAACGTGAGAAAAGGACGTAAATTTAAAAGTCTTGACAGCCCCTTGACCCTTAAGGGCCACCTGCACAAGTGACACTAAGATCCAGCACCTCACCGCAGAGCCTGGGATATGATCAGATCCTTTCTCACGGATGGATAATCTGAGGGAGACACCGGGGAAGGGGAGAAAAGGTTTTACTGAGTACCTGCCGTGTGTGCAGGCCCCAGTACGGTCTCTCTTTATCCCTCCTCCACAGGAGATGGGACTGTCCACCTATTGTATAGAGGCGCAGCAGAGGCTGGTCATAGTTGAGTCTCGGAGCTGGTTGTGGGTAGAGGGAGTTGGGAATGTGTCCCTGACTGTGACAGCCAAGCACGGGACTGCTCTGCCATCCACTCCGGGGACAACACGAGGCCACGTCCTCCTCCTTTTCACTGTGTGATGTGTGACCTCCCCTCCAAACTCAGGCCTGTTCTCTCACCGAGCCCTTCTGCTCTGACTCTTCTCCCCAGGCCCATCCTCGTGTTTGCTGAGTGTCGGTGACGCTGCAGAACAGCTAAATCTGAGCAGTCACTCTTATAACACAAGCTTCTCTCCTATGGTTGCTAAGGTTTGCCCTTTTGGGCCTGGTTGGCAGGTGTCTTACTAAATGCACGTCTGTGGGGTGGGGGGGAAGCTGGGGAGGGGTGAGCCCTTTGCCGGGAAGGTTGGCATGCAGGTTGCTGTCGGAATGGGGAACAGACCACGCAAATGAGCTCGTCTAAACCCCCTGGCCTGTCAGCAGTCAGTTGGCCACTGCCCGGGGTCCCCGCTACAGCAGAGGGACGAGACCCCTGCTCATTTGGGGTCTGGTGGAGGCTGGTGGCGGGAGGTCTGATGATGCTGTCTGCACTTCTCTCGTTTCAGACTGCTCTGCGATGACCACAACACGGTACCGGCCCACCTGGGACCTGGCCCTCGACCCCCTGGTGTCCTGCAAGCTGTGTCTGGGGGAGTACCCCGTGGAACAGATGACAACGATCTCCCAGTGCCAGTGCATCTTCTGTACCCTGGTCAGTCTTGTCTGCATGAGACACGTGTTTAAAAGAATTGCGGGAATAGGTTTTTGCTTTCATTCTAAGAGACACCGAGAAAACCTCTGGATGAACAAGCCTGGTGAGGGAGCCTCCTTGTCCAGGTCTGCTCCCAGTTCTCAGACGAGTCTGCAGGTCAGGCAGGCCCCCCAGGCAGATTTCTATTACGGCAGCGGTTCTCAGCTGTACTAAAGAGCCGCGGCATTAGGAAGGTTGAGAACCACTGCATTACGGTAACCGTGCTGCAAAAGGAGTCCCCGCAAGGGAGTAACACAGTTTAGAACACTTCTCACAGCACATGTTCCCCTGACTAGACAGTAGAAGTGTCTCCACACTGCGTTTTAAATGGGATGTAATGGTCACATGCCCCAGATTGTGACAGTGCCAACCGAGTGGCTGTGTGTCGCTGAAGGAGTCAGTCAGGAGTGCCGTCTTTCACCAATTTAGTGCTAAACTGGAAGGTAGATGTCTTGCAATCACATTTAAACTTTTTAAAGATGTCACAAACGTTTTGGGGATGCTTAATGAATATGGGGTCTTCTAACTCAAGAAGTTAGGGATCTGAGTTCAACTCACGCCCCAAATTCTGTCCATCAGTAAAGAAAAATGAGTGTTTGAGTTTTACTTTTAGTTTATCTGGCTGAATTTTACTTGATTTTTCTTCCAGAAGCAAAAAGTAGGATGGTAGTTGCCAAGGGTTGTGAGGCATGGGGAGCAGAGGTGAAAGGCTACAGGGTTTGAGTAATGCCAGAGGAGTAAGTCTAGAGGCCTCAGATATGCCACGATTACTGAGTTCAGAACATCATACTGTGTACTTAAAATTTTCTTTCTTTTTTTTTTTTTAATTAAATCATAGCTGCGTACATTAATGCAGTCATGGGGTACATGCAGTCATGGGGTACTATGTACTGGTTTTATATACAATTTGAAATATTTTCATCGAACTGGTTAACATAGCCTCATGGCATTTTCTTAGTTATTGTGTTCAGACATTTGTATTCTGCATTTAATAAGTTTCACCTGCACCCTTCTAAGATGCACCGTAGGTGTGGCCCCACCAATTGCCCTTCCTCCACCCATCCTCCTGCCTCCCCTCTCCTCCCTTGCCCCTTTCCCCATATTCTTGTGCTATAATTGGGTTATAGCCTTCATATGAAAGCTATAAATTAGCTTCATAGTAGGGCTGAGTACATTGGATACTTTTTCTTCCATCCTTGAGATATTTGCTAAGAAGAGTATGTTCCAGCTCCATCCATGTAAACATGAAAGAGGTAAAGTCTCCATCTTTCTTTAAGGCTGCGTAATATTGCATGGTGGACATATACCACAATTTGTTAATTCATTCATGGGTCCATGGGCTCTTGGGCTTCTTCCATGACTTAGCAATTATGGATCTTAAGTGTTCTCCTT
>CAUYRH010069058.1:0-14291 GCA_963574655.1 Perodicticus potto
AGAGTTTACAAAGTTAAGAAGTTACAATAGGCTCGGCTGCTCAGCGCCTGTAGACCAGTGGTTAGGGCACCAGCCACATACACTGACGCTGGTATGCTATGCCCAGGCCTGCTAAACAACAATGACAACTGCAACAAAAAATAGCCGGGCGTTGTGGCAGGCACCTGTAGTCCCAGCTACATCAGAGGCTGAGGCAAGAGAATCTCTTAAACCCAAGAGTTTGAGGTTGCTGTGAGCTGTGACACCATGGCACTCTACCAAGGGTGACAGAGTGAGACTCTGTCTCAAAAAAAAGAAAAAATGAAGTTACAATAAAGTAAGGTTAATTTATTATTGAGAAAAGAAAACTTGAATGCATTTGGGTTAGCCTAAGAATTCGTTGTCTAAGTCTCCAGCAGTGCCGGGTAGCATCAGCCTCACCTTCCCTCACCGCTCCTCTCTGACTCAGCTGGAGCAGCCTCCAGCCCTGCGCTCTGTTCATGGTGAGTTCCCTACACAGCTGTGCCATGTTTTTCTTCCATGCTGAATTTTTACTACACCTTTTCTATGTTTGGGGATCGTTAGATACATAAATACTTGCATTGCGTCCCAGTTACCTACAGAAGACAGCAGTCACGCTGCTTGTGGCTCCACCCTGCAGCTCCCTAGTGCAGTGTGGGTCTGTGTGTGCACTCCCCGTGACGGTCCCACAAGGTCAGAGTCACCCGATGACGCATTTCTCACAGCACACTCCTGCCATTAAGTGGCAC
The DNA here is from genome assembly GCA_963574655.1 of Perodicticus potto. Classification (NCBI taxonomy): domain Eukaryota; kingdom Metazoa; phylum Chordata; class Mammalia; order Primates; family Lorisidae; genus Perodicticus; species Perodicticus potto. The sequence continues at coordinate 750 of CAUYRH010069058.1, forward strand.
ATGACTGCAACAGATAAACCGGAAGGTAGAAAAGAAATAACCAAACTGAGCCACAGAAAGAAAATACACGGGGGAAAGAACAGAGCCTCCCAAACCCTCGAGACTAGAACTGAAAAACATCCAGTATTAGGTCAGAGAGTTTTAGGAGAGGAGAAGGGTAGGGCTGGAGAAGCCCTGGAGACGCATCTTCCAATGCTTCCCGCATTCCGAGTTTGTCTGTGTTTTCACCTCTTTTTGCGACTTTCTCTATTTTTTTTCTTCTGTTTTAGATCTACCTACCCTTCCTTCTTTAAAGGTAGTTTTGCCTTCCTCACCTGCGTATGGTTCCTTTCATCTAGCCTGGAGAATTTTGACCTTTCAGAACATCTCCTCGCCCCGTCCTCCCCACTCTCATTCTACCTGGTTGCCCAGCCTCACTCTCCTTCTGTCTTTGGCTGCTCGTCCGCGCTCACGGCCCTCGGCCTTTCTGCGCCGTGTTCCTCGTGCTTATTCAGAATTCTCTTCCCCTTTACCTTAATCCGTTCACTCCATCCACTGATGCTTTTCTAATGTTAAGGACACACTCTGTGTGTGCAGTGTTACTTCTGCAAGTTCTCTTTATTTCTTTTCTTCTTGGCCTTTTGCAAAGCTGTCTAGCTTTATACTGTGCTGTATTTTCAAACTTGTGTTTCTTTAGACATATTAAACACATTTCTTCTGTATTCCGTACCTGACGGTCTGATGTCTGGATGGCTGTGAGCCATCAATCCGCTTTCGGTTACTTCTGCCGTATTCCGTTCATGGTTTATTTTCTCGATCGCTGCTTGTGATGTTTGACTGTGAGTTTCTAAGTGTGGGACTTTGTGTTTCATGATGAGTTGAGTTTGCAACGACAGAAGGTCCCTCCAAGAAGGACCAAGGCTCGCACCTGCACGTGGTCATCCCCAGCTACCCTGCCTGACGTTGACTTTTCAGCTGGAGGTCACTGAGGGTGACCCAGAGCATGAATTTGGGCTGCAGCCCTGCTTGGATCCAGGCTGGCTTAGGATAATCACTGGAAAAGAGAGATTTTCCCTTTGCTCTGCTCGCCTGGGAGCAGGAGGGGGCAGGTTTGTTCCAGTGAAATCCTACCCTGGTGCTGAATGTGTAGGCCTCCGAGCCACATACAGCCTTACACAGGAGTTTTATTGGCCTTTGGAGAGGGCACCCTGCTCCTGGCTTCTTCCTCTCGCCCTGCTGTGATCCCCGTGAAGCTGTGATCCCCATGAAGCTGTGATCCCCGTGAAGCTGTGACGCCCGTGAAGCCATGGAAGCTGATCTCCCAGCCTCAGTCCACCTGGTTAGCCGGTGTCATCAGAAAGGAGTGACTTGCATGAAGCTCCACTCAAACCCTTCATTTCCGTTTCCACTGAGGTCCATACTTCTAAGTTGTTTGTTGTTGTTTTGTATTGATTTTACTTTCTAGACTACAAAAAAATATGTTAATTTGAAGACTCAGAAAGAATTTTATTCTGCATTGTTCAGCAAGATGTTTGTTCCACATATCTGACTCACTATGCGGGAAATGGCTTTGTCTCTGTCCCTCAAATCGCCAGCCTCGGCGCCCCTCTGGCCTTCATGGACCTCTCATTTTCCCATTCTTTCTCTGCCTGATGACACCTTGTCTCATACGGCTCAGCTCCGAGCAGGTGGGTGACTTCCTGTTGAAAACAAACCATGACCCCAAGGAACCTGCTTCCCCGGCGTTTCTTCCCCTTCATCCACAGCGTTTATCAATGTCTGAGCTTAGCGTGGGGTCAGGTGCCACCGCCTCCGTGTGCGTCCTCACCCACAAGGGCCAGGACGGGGGTCTTCCAGCGTGTCCCAGGAGCCCAGGCACATGCCAGTCCTCAGAAAGCATTTGCCGAAGGAATGAATGAAGAAATGATGCTCACTGGGCTCTGGGGGTAATAAGAACTCCAGATGGAAGGAGGCCAGACCGTCTCCTGTTTCTTTCTTTCTTTCTTTCTTTTTTTTTTTGTGTGTATGTATTAAATCATAGCTGTGTACACTAATGCAATCATGGGGTACAATGTGCTGGTTTTATATACCATTTGAAATTTGTGTTCACTTCTGATACTAAACTTGGAATGATACAGAGAAGATTAGCGTGGCCCCTGCACAAGGATGACACGCAAATCGGTGAACCATCTCCTGTTTCTTATTCCCTGTTTATCTCTGTTTGGGGAAATTTAAATTCTCAGCTGGCGAGAGGTGAGGGTCGGGCTCCGCGCTCCTGGCATCAGGCCTGTTCGTTTGCGTCCCTTTCTGTGTCCACTGCGCGCATTTCAGATCGGTGAAACGGCTACAAAAACCCTGCACTGATGGTGGCGGCCTCAGCCCCCAGTGTGCTCTGCCAGGCATTGCTGTAGCCCCCAAAGTCGGCACACACAGAACATCAGGGCAGAAACATGCCTTTGGGTCTTCTGGGTGGCAATGTTTTTTAATAACTGTTAATTAAACTAAACCATTTCTCCAGAAAAGAAAATGCCTGTGCAGTGTTCATCTTTGTGTTGAAAGTGGTGCCATTCAAACTGGCTTAAGGAAAAGGGGACACTCTTCTTGGTAAAGTGTGTCAAGATTGGAAGAAAAAGTATCCAGTGTACTCAGTGTCTTCTCTAAAAGGCTGAGGTGCCTGCCAAGCTGTTGCATTTTCTCAGGATCAGAACTATGCTTTTTATCTTCCTAGCCCAAGAGATTTCAGGTGGCTTCTGCCGAAAAGTTCTCATCTTCCTGGCAACAGGTTACAAAGTAGGAAACGTCTTTGCGAGGAAAAAGACTCTAACATCGGACTCTCTGCTTTGTGTCTTCCTTCTTTCCAGAATCTTATCCCTCTTTATCTTGGTGTCTTCAGATATATGTCTTATATATGTTTTCCTCTGTTTGTAGTTGTTTCTTTGTGGGAAGGTTGATCTGCGATAAATTATTCTGCCATTGCTATAAGCAAAATCCTCTAGGATTTTTAAAATTGAGTACATTTATTACTTTGAAAACCAAAATTAAAAAGCATAACAAAAATGCAAGAAGTGATGGCATAGTATAATATTGTACCTGTAATAATAAAAATGTACAGTTCAGTCCTGATGGGAGGGTAGAGGGAAATCTTCAGAACAGAATTAACCCCTGGCCAGCATTTTGAGGATTATTTAGAACTCCTTTAGCATTTGAGAAACAGGAAAAGTATGTATAAATTTTTATAAAACTTAAGATTTTATCAGATATTTATATTTTGAAAATGTCTATGTAATTGATGAAATGTAAATTTAGAAGAGGGAAGACTGTCTTACAAATTACATCCTTTGATACTGATGATGTATAGAAAGACCGGCTAGAAATAGCACCATTTCGTTTTGACAGGCTTTGAAAGGTAGTTTGGAAGTAGGCTCTGCATGGATAATGTCTGAACGGTGAGAGAAAAGGCTGACAGAAAGAGGTAAGGGTGGCTAAGGTAGTAGGCAGAAAGGAGAGGAGAAAGATCAGACTGGAAAGGTAGGGCAGGGTCAGAAGCTACAGGGCCTCGTAAGCCAGTATGAATCAGTGGGACTTTACTGAAAAGCACATGTGAAACTTTTTAGCTATGGATATAGTTCAGCTTGCTTTTCATGTAGGTCACCCTTCCTCCCACAGGTAGAACAAATAGAACAGAAACAAAGTTGGGGGCAGGAAGAGCAAGCAGGCTGCATTGCATTAATCCAGATAAGAGATGGTTGTATCCTGCAGTGGAGACAAAGGGATGGATTAAAGAAGAAAGGACACCAATGTTTTTGATGACTGGTTAGAAATTAGCAGGGGTGGAGGCAAGGAAGGTACATGGACACCTCCAAGTGTTTGGCCTGACTGCCGAGATAAGGGATTGTATGAATCACTGTGAAGGTAACGCAGGACCATTGTAGAGGTACGGATTGGGTGAGGGAGCTGAAGTTCAAGGATGCAGGGCTGTACTTCAAATGTATTTGGTTTGAAGCCCCTGGAGAATGCAGGAGTGGAGATGTCATTAGGCGGGCAGCTCTTTGGCTCTAGGACTCAGGAGAGAAGACTGGACTGGAAGATGCAAGATATGAAAAGTGGTGAAATGATAATGATTGAAACCGTGGAAGCGAATAAGTTTGCCTACAGGAGGTGGTAAAGCAGTGGTTCTCAACCTTCCTAATGCCGCAGCCCTTTAATACAGTTCCTCATGTTGTAGTGACCCCCAACCATAAAGTTATTTTACTTCATATGGTAGCAAGGAACATAATTTTATGGTTGGGAGTCACCACAACATGGGGAACTGTATTAAAGTGTCACGGCATTAGGAAGTTTGAGAACTACTATGGTAGAGTGAGAGAAAGTTTATAACCTATAATCCTGAAGAACCCAACTAGTTAAGGAGGAAACTGAACAGTGGAAATCTTTGAAAGAAATGAGGGCAGGGAAGCCAGCAGAGAATGATCTTCCAGAGCCAATCCCATAATTGCAGCCCAGGAAGTTTTGTGTTTGTGTGTGTGGTGGGAGGGGTGTTGGAGGGAGCGTACTTAAGAAGCATCCGTTAGCTTTGAGAATAAGGAGGTCACTGCTGTCTTTGTTGGAGGCCAATTCAGGAAAGTTGAAGAATGGGTAGGAAGTAAGAAAGGAAAGCAAGTGTGGGCGAGTTCTTCCTGGGTCTCAGTTCCCTCGTCCACAGCTGGGGCATGTGGGATATTCAGCAGTTAAATGTTAGCTGCCACCAGGCTATATTCTGATGCACGTGTGTTTTTGCTTGGCCCCCACGACATGCAAAATACACTTCTACATAGCTGAATCGTTACACAGACAAAACCTTTCCCTAATACAGTAGAACTTCTGTAAGTTGACCACTCAAGGGACTGACTATAACACACTGGTCAACATACACCATAAGGAACTAGGCCTACTGTACTGATATGTACATGTGGTGCACATCCAGTCTATGAAAATTAGGTCAACTTAAGGAGGTGGTCAGTGTAACATGGACACCTATGGTGGTCAACTATGGTAGTTCTCCTGTACTTTGGCACAGATAAAAGCTTTGTGTCATACTTGGTTTTTACCTGGTGAGCTTGCTGTGAGCTCCAATACTATGGATCACACAATCTGCTTGAATTCTGATAAAGAGTAACATCCACGATGGAGATTGCTACTATATTTTATATCGTTCATTTTGTCTTCTTAAGACTCTGTTATTGAGTATAACTTAAGATCCAGATAGCAAGAATACTGTGAAAGCAATCTATATTTTCAAAAAACTGTGTTACTGGAATAGACGTCTGCTTTAGTATTTTGCACCGATGGTCCTGGTGCAGTGATGCGTTCTTGGCTTCAGAGGACGTTGCGTTGTTTGCTTGGAGATGCGACTCTAGTGATGACCAATGAAAATGGTACTGTTTACGGCTTTGGGTGTTCATTGGGCTGTGTGGCCCCCGCTGGGCTTGTTTTATCCTTTGGATGGTGTGGCTTCTTTTCTTTGGGAAACCTAATCCTTTCCAGGAAAATCCTCCCTGTACCTTGAGATTTCACAGTGGGTCCTCAGCAGAAAACACATGCAATGCAGGAGCTTAGGCTTTTGGAATTTGGCTCTTTTGGTTTCTGCCTTTTTAAAATAGTCTCAGCCTATAAAAGGTTTTTCACTAAATGGTTTTGGCATAAACATGTCTTTTCTAATTGCCTGTGATAAATGTTTTATTCTTCCCAATTTCTGTACAACTCAAATAAAAATGGATTCATGAGTCCGTGTGACAAATGGGAACACAGGAGGGGAGGTCTAGAAATCCCAGCCTACAATCTGCAATGGTCGGAGTTAGGATCTCAATCTCTCCTAAGACCTGGGAGAAACTGAGGACCAGAGGGAAGAGGCAGCACTCTGGACCACACAGCTGATCCACGGCAGAGCCAGCATTAGATGTGGTCTCAACCACATCTGGCATTCTTCTGAGCAACGGCATCCTTCAACCCTGTGCCAGAAGCGTAAACACGAAATGGAGCGACCATTTGGCTGAGCTGCTTTCTCTCCTTCACCTTAGCTTTATTTACTTGTGTGTTTTCTTTTCTGGGTTTCTCTTCTGCCATAAAAAGCACTTAGTTTAACATTCTTTCATTTCACAAGCTGCACTCAGAAGTGCCATGTCATAAATGGTAGATTGGCAGCTTTGTAATTTACCTTGATTACATGGTAGAGTTACATCCCAGCTGTGCAGTTTACTGAATATTTACATATTAGCAAGTCTGCCGCACTGCCAAGCTGTCTTGTTTTGTGGACGTGGGACCTTCCTCCCTCTATGGTACTGCAGAGCCTCGTCCTCAGTAAGAGGGAGACCACCTGCTGCATCCATGCAGACTCAGCTGAAGGTACTGCCAGGAAAGGCCACACTCGCTGGTGCCTAGAAACCACCCCGCTCTGTCCTGTGGAAAAGAGTCATTTCAAAGTTGAGGGCGCGAGAGAGACACTGGTTTGCACATATTCCATGTGAATCTTGTATGTTCCAACCAAAAGCCTGCGTAGTTCTCTCTCCCAAAGAGCCCCATGAAGAGTGTTTACTTGAACGTGGGGAAACCTCAGCTCCATTTCTGGTGTTGTCTCTGAGAGTGTGTATGGGAAGACACTGCCCAGTGCTGGGCCTCACCTGCCAAGTTGCTCGCTCTGGCGTCCGCTTCCCGGGGGTTTTGTTACGTGCTCTGGCTTCTCCACTTTTCCTCATCCTCCTGAGTGTGCCGAGGACTGGTAGCGCATAGTGAGACACACGTTTATTCTGCGTGAGATGGTGCTAGAGGACTAAAGGACTAGTTTATATTCACAGCTGATCACTACAGCCCATCAGCGAATTTAAAGATAAACAGGAGCCTGACAAGAGAGGATGTCTAAATGGCCATTAAGTGTATGCAGAGGTGCTCAACATCCTTACTCACTAAGGATAGAAAAGCTAAAACCTCATTGAGATACAACATGCCTCCTCCAGAATGATTAAATTAACATCTGACAGTGCCAAGTATCAGTTAGGATATAGAGCAACTGCAGTCTGGAACATCGCTGTGCTGCTGGAGTATGTCACGGCAAAACCGCTTTGGAAAACTGTTCCATAATCTCTTCTAACGCTAACCATACACTTACTCCGTGACCTAGCCATTCAACTCCTATGCTTATATCCAAGAGAAATAATTCCACATGTCCTCCTAAATGTATATATAAGAACTTGATAGATTTATTCATAATATTCCTACATGGGAAATAACCCAAAGTCCATCAACAGAAGTATGGATTAACAAATGACGTGCTCATACCATGGAATACTACACAGCAAGAAAAAAGAATGAACTACTACACAAAACAACTTGATTTTATCTCATGACATCATAGTCGGAGGAAGAAACCAGACATGAAAGAATACGTACTATATGGTTCTAGTAACATGAGGTTTAAGAACAGGTCAAACTAGCCTAAGGTAATGAACAGTCAGGTAATGAATCAGAGCAGTGATTCCTTCTGGCATGAGGGGGACTGACCAGGAAAAGGCACAGGTGAGGGTAGATACGAGATGTATCCGTATGTACAGATTCCCTGTGCTGCACATGGACAATTCCTTATTCACTGTATGCATGTAAGTTATTGCCCCCAAAGAGACCATTGAGAAGCAAAGTGAATTCAAATGACCTCCCACCAACCTATACGTGGACACACCTAGGTATGTCCTGTGTGTTTGCTCCCACGAACTTGGTGTTTTAGGTCTAGGAACATGTGAGACCATAGGAGTGAAGGAAGTCAGAGGGAAATAGTCTTTAGCATTATAGTTGTTACAGCATCTCTGGGATTGGCCCAGATCCATGAAGGTGGGCTGTTTCTTTGAGAAACACAGCAATTCATATTTTATAAAAATTAATCTAGGGTTCCCTCTGTGCTGCGTCCTGGTCCAGAGGCTTATTGCCAAGGTGTAGCTTTTAGATGGACTGCAAGAGAAGGTCTGATGGGCTTTTGTTCCTAGGAGTGGCTGCTAGAGAGACGGCCCAAGCTCTGAAAACGCTGGCCCAGGCTGCCCGTGGAGTGGCTGCTTCTACAAGTGACCCTACAGCTGCCCATGCCATGTTAGATTCTGCTCGGGATGTGATGGAGGGCTCCGCCATGCTCATCCAAGAAGCCAAGCAGGCCCTGATTGCACCTGGGGATGCAGAGAGTCAACAAAGATTAGCTCAGGTGAGGCTCAGAATGGGAAGCAGCGGCCGCCATGCTCGTTGTTTACGTGGACACATTGGCAAGCTGTCCCCTGGGCACTTGGTGTGGACACTTTGACTCAGCAGGTATTTTCAGAACCTTCCAGAGTGTCACAGTGATGCTACCCATACCTGATAACTTTTGTAAGTCTTAGCTAGCATTCCTCATGTTAATATGAGATCTGCTCAATTCACAGTCAACAGAAGGTAAGGGGGGCTTCGAACTCTGTCTTTGGAAGTTTAGGAGACAGGACATAACTTGTTGATTGGGACATAACTGTTTATGATGAACTATATTCCCCTTCTTAACCTGGGAGGGGGAGGTAGATATACTGGGGCTAGGTCAGTGTTTTTAGCCCTTTTTTAACTCACAACACACCTAAACCTATACTTCTGTGGCACACTTAAATTATGTTGATCCAAAAAAAGAGTAAACAAAGAATATAGTTACTGTGCTTTGAACTTCTTTGAAAGTAATTTAATGATCTTTGAAAATTTTCATGACACACCTAAGATCCTCTCACGGTACCCCAGTTAAAAATCACCGGACTAGCCACTCAAAAGTTTCGCACTCTGTTATTTCTTCAGATGATTCTTTGCCTGATGAAAACAGCTGGCTAGGTACCCTCCACACAAAGTTCTAGACATGGGGCCAGAAGAAAATGGTTTAGGTTAGAGGGAATGACATAGGCTACCTCCAAAGACCTTATCTTTTAGCTGAAAATTCCCAAGGGTGTAAACAGGGAACCATCTAAACATCCAGGCAGTGTGTCAGCAGCTTCATGTGGGTCTGAAAGTGGAGCATCTCACTCACCCCTAGATAGAGTGGTTTTCGGGTGTTGGCACCAGAAGGTCACCGAGCAGAAATCAATCCACAGGCCTCACAGTGATCCAAAGAACTCCAGGTCTCCTTCCACTTTGGTGACCTCAGCAGGCCTCTCAAGAAGGGAGATATTTCTGGCGGTGCCTGTGGCTCAGTGAGTAGGGTGCCGGCCCCATATACTGAGGGTGGGCGGGTTCAAACCTGGCCCCTGCCGAACTGCAACAACAACAAAAAATAGCCGGGCGTTGTGGTGGGCGCCTGTGGTCCCAGCTACTCGGGAGGCTCAGGTAAGAGAATCGCCTAAGCCCAGGAGTTGGAGGTTGCTGTGAGCTGTGTGACGCCACGGCACTCAACCGAGGGTGATAAAGTGAGACTGTCTCTACCAAAGGAAAAAAAAAAAAGAAGGGAGATATTTCCATTTCTCTTGGTATGAGACATCTTTGTTTTAGAACCTGTCCTCATCTTGGAAAGTTCTGTGTTTCAATCACAGAGCTGTGATTTAGGGGAGCTTTGTGATGTGATGTGCTGTATCACCCTGCTGGACCCTTTGCTAAGGCAGAATGTTACCCCCCAGGGAGAGGGACGATTTTGCTCTTGGGCAAGAGGCCCAACAGTGTCAGGGAGACGCTAGTGGATAACTTCCATCTTTGCTTCAGGTCTATGTATTGTCAGCTGCTCATCTCCCAACAAATGTGCAAAAATGTTTATATTAAATGCGGCTTTCTTGTGGTTCTTCTCTCCTTGCATGTATTCAGGTGGCCAAAGCTGTCTCTCACTCCTTAAACAACTGCGTGAATTGCCTCCCTGGACAGAAGGATGTGGATGTGGCCTTGAAGAGCATTGGGGAGTCCAGCAAGAAGCTGCTAGTGGATTCGGTGAGCGGTTCCAGGACTGGGAAGGGAAACCAAAGGAGTAGGCTCGCCTTAGTGTGGGTGGAGTCTTTTCTCCTCATGGGCTCTCTGGGCAGCTGACCGTTCCTTTAGTAATCTTATTTTTCCTTGTTACTTGTCTTTCCCTCATTTTGCTTTCTGATCTCCAAAGTGCCCAGGTGGAACTTTTAAATGAAGTTTACTTTTTCTTTGAGCCCATGATGCTGTTTGCTGTGGGGTCATCCCAGGGAATCAGGAGAGGGGATGTCTGAGCATCTGGCTTCTGAGCAGGCCTTGGAGTGGGGCATGTGTCCAATACTCTGTGAGAGAACAAGGAGTCAGAAGTTTCACCTGGGGCTTGTTCCCTCCCCTGTTTATCTACGGAAGGAGCTTGTGCTGATTCATCTTTGTTTCTTTTCTGCACAGGTACGCAGGCAGAGTATGTGGGGGACTAATAGTCTAGCTTAACTCTCTGGAACTTTTTGCAAAAGGTTATCTTTCTATGAAATGCCACTTGTGTTCTATGAAAAAGATATTAGGAAAGAACACTCATAAAACACAAGTGGCGGCTATTAATTTGGAAGAACATGATTTGAAGTTTGATAGTATCTACCTTTTAGTTCTAGAAAGCTAAAATTCTGAAAGTTTTCATCTTAGGAGAGACAAGAGGCTGGGAGTTCAGTGAATGGACCCTGAAGTCAGACTGCCTTGAGGTGGAGCCTGTCTCTACCACTTAGGAGACCGTGAGCCCTGAAGATAGCTACCCTTACCATTTTTAGATTCACAGTGTCAAGCGTGGAGCAGGTGTTGATAAATTTGAATTGAATGAATGAATATATACAGGTTGAAGGTCAAACTTAACATAGGTTCAGACCACATAGGGCCTTTTAGTCCTGATGACTCAGAAATGCATCCCTGGAGAGTCTTTCTTTCCTCCGCAATACCTCTCCAGTGCAAAGTAAAACTTTTCAAGGGATCTGCCTTCTGTCCTCTGTAGCTACCTCCAAGCACGAAGCCTTTCCAGGAAGCCCAGAGTGAATTGAACCAGGCAGCAGCCGATCTGAACCAGTCTGCCGGGGAGGTTGTCCATGCTACCCGGGGCCAGAGCGGAGAGCTGGCTGCAGCCTCTGGAAAGTTCAGTGACGATTTTGATGAATTCCTCGATGCTGGCATTGAGATGGCTGGCCAAGCTCAGGTGGGTGTGGAGATGGCTCTCTGGAGCTGACCTTAGCCTCTTTCTTCTCTGATGGACTTTCCCCCCTTGAGACCAATTGAACAAATGGAGATGAGGAACCTGGAACTAGGAAGGCCACAGGTGCATTCTTTTTGCTGCGTCGGAAGCTCCATGACCTCATAGGAGGGGTATTCGCCAAGATGCTGTCAGCTTCCCTGGGAAGTGCTCTTAGTGATGAAGATGACTCTTCCCACGATCCTCTGGCAGAATCCTTAGTTTTATGTTATTTGGGGGGAGGGCAGGAAAGGGAGAATTTTAGGGCAGCTCTTTGACTATAGGATAATACAGTAAATATATGTATATGTATTTGAGGTTTAGTGGGCTCATTTGAACATACTCTGTCTAATACTGAGTGTCCAGTGATTAAAAATTACCTCCTTCAGATGAACAAATAAACCCCTTGTTTTGAACAAGGAAGCATGACTGGTCTAGTGTCAGCTTGCAGAGCTGTTTTTCTTTTTTCTGAGCTCCTGTAAATTCCCTAAAAGAGAGATCTGGGGTGTGTGTTGCTCTGTTATCTCCAGAGGAATGTTTCTGAGATGGCACCCAGGTAAGAAATGTATCCTTTCCTGGGTCAAGCACTTCGGGGACGCAGTCAGCTCTGAATCCCGAGCCCATGCTGGCGGTTTGTGCCAGGCTGAGATGCACAGCTATGTGACAACTCCAGCATTGTTGAGCAAGACGCTGGAATTGCTGCTGGTCTGTGCATTGGCTCTGCTCAGCTCTCTCTCCTCCCACCCCCACCCCCCCTTACTGCCTCTACTTGTGGGAAAGCAGTGCTCTTGGCTAACCCACTCGGGGATGGATTTCGTTCCCTGTTGCATGCATCGTGCTCTGAGCATCTGTTGGAGGAAGAGTAGACACTGGTTAGTGTCTCAATGAGTTAGGCCTCTGCAGACTAATAGGACTTGATGTTATCTTTGTAGATAACTTTCCTCCATTTCAGGTTGCTGCTCCTAGTTCTCTGATGCTTGCTTTGAGAATTGGACGGTCCTTAATTTACTCTGGCTCCTTTTGGCCTTCCAGACAAAAGAAGACCAGATCCAAGTGATAGGAAACCTCAAGAATATCTCCATGGCATCCAGCAAGCTGTTGTTAGCTGCCAAGTCTCTCTCTGTAGATCCAGGAGCTCCCAATGCGAAAAATCTCCTGGCTGCAGCTGCGAGGTAGGCGTGGGACAAGTATGCTGTCATGTGTGGCTAAACGTGTCATCATGGTCTGAAGGACGGGCCTGTCATCCTGCCACTTCGGCTGAGCAAAGAATTGGTGCTGTCCTTAGGTCATGATGGGGGGAGTCAAGTGGCGGAGACTCTTGTATTTTATAAACCTGGCTCATTTCCCTGTTCTTTCCCCGCTAAAAATGTCTGTCTTCTCATACACCCTTCTCAGTAGAGACTTGCTTAGACATCAGGTCCCCATTGATTTGTAAATACACTGACTTTAAGAGATTGTTTTAAAGCAGTGTTAAATATCTTTCAGGTTATGAAAATAAAATATGCTTTTTGAAAAAGAAATCAGAAAGTACTGAAAAGGATAAAGAAGAAACCAGTGTTCAATGAGTCATCCAACAGACATTGAGTGCTTACTAAGTGTCAGTGTTGTATTGAATTTAACATGTATCTGTCACATAGGGAAGGACTCCAGTTCAGCATGATGGGGAGGCCGTGAGAATGAATTGGTTGGGGGAATATGTTAAAACTTCAGTCTGAGTTTTGGAGGTTGACTTTAGTGTCTTTCTTTTCCTGTTTCACCCAAGAAAGCAGGTAATACGACCAATTTCTGCTCCAGGGCTGCCGTGGCACTTCGGTTCCATAACTAGGGATTGAATGCCGGTAGCTGGAGCCCTGCCGCGGCAGCCCAGGCAGATGTTAGGTTGGCAATCCCACGTTCATTTTCCTGAGCCCAGAGCGTGGGGTACGTCATGGTTCTGTGCTAGTGCGGGTATGTTTTCTTAGCAGAATCTGACGTCATGTTATAATATGGGAAAGCTGACAGTAGAGGGAGAGTAAAAGCAGGACTGTTAGGGGATGTAGAGTAGTGTTATACATATGACATTTCTTTTTTTTGTTTTGTTTTGTTTTGTTTTTGTTTTGTGACAGTCTCAAGCTGTCGCCCTGGGTAAAGTGCTGTGGCATCACAGCTTACAGCAACCTCAAACTCTTAGGCTTAGCGATTCTCTTGCCTCAGCCTCCCAAGTAGCTGGGACTACAGGCGCCCTCCACAAAACCCGGCAATTTTTTTGTTGCAAGCTGACCCGGGCCGAGTTTGAACCTGCCACCCTCGGTGTATGTGGCTGGCACCATAAACACTGTGCTATAGGTGCCAAGTCATGCATTTTGCTTTCTAATGGTTATTTTCCATTCATTACAATTTTTTTAGTAATACAAGATTTTCCAAAATAC
>CAUYRH010069059.1:0-20960 GCA_963574655.1 Perodicticus potto
AAGAATAAAATACTTAAGAATATGTTTTTTTTTTTTTTGGTTTTTTTTTTTTGAGGCAGAGCCTCAAGCTGTCACCCTGGATAGAGTGCCGTGGCATCACAGCTCACAGCAACCTCCAATTCCTGGGCTCAAACGAGTCTCTCGCTTCCGCTCCCAAGTAGCTGGGACTTCAGGCGCCCGCCACAACGCCCGGCCATTTTTTTGGTTGCGGCTGTCATTGTTGTTTGGCGGACCTGGGCTGGATTCGAACCTGCCAGCTCAGGTGTACGTGGCTGGCGCCCTAGCCCGCTGAGCCACAGGTGCTGAGCCCCTAACGAGAAGTCTTTAATCCATTGTTCTTGCTGGAGAAATTTTGCTAGCACTGGGAACAGGGAAGAAGACACAGCGTTGGACAATTTATTCTCCCAACTGAGGCAGGATAAAATTTTGGAATTTCTTTTATCTTGTAGGCATTTCATGAATTGGCCACAATCATAGTGTTGGGCGCCAAAGTGATATAGCAGAAAGGCAGAGAAAAGTCTTTAGACACACAGTTTCTTGACTGAGGTTCATTGAGTGCTTGCAGAATGCCATGGTCTGAATGTGTCCCCACAAATTCTTGTTTTGTTTTTTGTTTGTTTGTTTTGAGACAGAATCTTACTATGTCACCCTGGATAGAGTGCTGTGGCATCACAGCTCATAGCAACCTCCAACTCTTGGGCTCAAGCGATTCTCCTGCCTCAGCCTCCCAAGTAGCTGGGACTCCAGGCGCCTGCCACAATGCCTGGCCATTTTTTTGTTGCAGTTGTCATTATTGTTTAGCTGTCCTGGGCTGGGTTTGAACCTGCCAGCCTCGGTGCATGTGGCCGGCGCCCTACCCACTGTGCTACGGGCTTCGAGCCTCACAAATTCATACATTGAACTTAATTATCAACGTGATAGTAAGATCTGGAATATTGAGAAGATGATTTAATCATGAGGTCAGAGCCCTCAGGGATGGGATTAGTGGCCTGTGTGGTAAAACAGATGGAGCAAACTAGCTAGCCCCTTCCATTTCTCCCACTATCCAAAGACACAGTGTTTGTCCCCTCTGGAAGAAACAGTGTTCAACACACCATCTTCGAAGCAGAGATCAGGCCTTTACCTGACACTGAACCTGCCAGTGCCTTGATCTTTGAGGCTCTGTCTCAAAAAAAAAAAAAACTCTTCATAACTATGAGTAATAAATGTATGCTGTTTATAAATTACCCACCATGAGGTATTTTGCCGTAGAAACAAGGAGACTAAGACAGGTCTGGAATGGAATTTAAAGAGTCCATGAAGTTAGATGAGAAAAATATCTTTATTTTCAATAGCCTAAGTGAAACTTAACATTTTCTTCAATTATGAAGAAGGCAACAAGCCACAGGTAATGGAAATACTTTGTCACCAAAAGAAATCACAAGTGTTTTTTCAATCCTATGTCACCAATTGAAATCACAAATTTTTTTTTTATATTGTATGACGGTTGCTACAAATATCTTTAATTATCATTTACACTCACTGGAAACTAAGGTAGGCATTAGATCTGTTGCCAGATTTTACTAATTACTGGGTTATAAAAGAAGTATTATATAACAACTCAAGTATTTTGATAAATGTATTTCCATGTTTGGTTTATTTTGTAATTCTCTGCTTTTTGTTTTTACACTAGAAAGCATTTTCTGAGAAGCCTATGGAAGCTTTACCAGCCACTCAGAGTATTTTCAGAACCCTTCTTTAGAATTTCTTTTTTTTTGAGACAGAGCCTCAAGCTGTCACCCTGGATAGAATGCCGTGGCATCACAGCTCACAGCAACCTCCAATTCCTGGGCTCAAGCGAGTCTCTTGCCTCCGCCTCCCAAGCAGCTGGGACTGCAGGCGCCCGCCACACCACCCGAGCTGGGGGGTTCGAATCCAGCCCGGGCCCGACAAACAACAATGACAGCTGCAACCAAATCATGGCCGGGCATTGTGGCGGGCGCCTGTAGTCCCAGCTACTTGGGAGGCGGAGGCAGGAGACTCGCTTGAGCCCAGGAGTTGGAGGTCGCTGCGAGCTATGATGCCACGGCACTCTATTCAGGGTGACAGCTTGAGGCTCTGTCTCAAAAAAAAAAAAAAAAAAAAAAAAAAAGAGCCTCGCCCTTGGAAGGACTCAGAGCATAGAGAACGTATGAGGATGTAAGAGAACTGGGAGCTCCAATGAGAAATTATTTTATTATAGAAATATAAGAAGTGTTACTCTTCCTATATACTTGAGTTAGCTAATGCAGTTTGCATCCACTACATGGGAGCTGTGATTAACGACTTTAATTACACGGGCTTTAATAAATACAAAAATCAGGCACAGAGCCTGAAGAGGATGACACTTAGATGAGCTGTCAGAGTCCTGTGAACCTTGAAGTTCCTTAATTCTATATACGGGTTGGTGGAGATTATTTCCATGGGGTTAAGTTTGGGATTCCTTCTTAGAGTTGAACATTTTTTTCAGAGGCAGTAATTTTTGTTTTCGTTTCATATTATCTCACAGGCTGTGTGTTGACTTTTTGGCCAATGAATAGCTACTGATTTAGTAGAAAAATCTTCTAAGGTATTTATTTTATTTATATTAGTTTATATTAGCTCCTATAGGAGACATACCTGTAAGAGAAGTAAACAAGTTTAGTGAGGTGGACGTCAGGTTCCCATTTTCCGTGTTACTGGACCAAAATATTTGCCTTAAATAGTCAGGACCATTACCTGTCAGTGTAGCAAATATTTTTGCTAAAGAGCCCCCCTCTATCCCTCCCTACCTTCCTGTGCCCCCACCTCCTTCCTTCCCTTCCACCCTTCTTTCTTCATGTATTAGTTTAAGATTATTTTTATTTTCTTTTGAGACAGAGTCTCACTTCGTTGTCCTTGGTAGAGTGCTGTGGAGTCACAGCTCACAGCAACCTTAAACTCCTGGGCTCAAGAGATCCTCTATGCCTCAGCCTCCCAGGTAGCTGGCATTATAGGCACCTGCCATGGTGCTCGGCTATTTTTAGAGATGGGGTCTTGCTCTGGCTCAGGCTGGACTCAAACTCCTGAGCCCCAGCAATCCACCTATCTTTGACTCCCAGAGTGCTAGGATTACAGGCATGAGCCACTGCACCTGGCCAAAATGTTTTTTAGAAGCAAGCAGCAGAAAAGCCGGACCTGCCTGTCTAAAACAATCGGGGCAGGTTTTTCGGTCTTGTTTTTTTGTTTGGTTTGGTCTAGCTCTGTTAGAAACAGGGTCTGTTTCTGTCACCCCAGCTCAAGTGCAGCGGCATCATCATAGTGTACTGCAACCTCCAACTTCTAGGTTCAAGCAGTTCTCCTGCTTCAATCTCCTGAACAGCTGGGACTACAGGAGCATCCCACGATACCTGGGTAATTTTTCTATTTTTAGCAGAGATGGTGGGGGGGGGATCTTGATTTTGCTCAGACTGGTCTCAAATTCCAAGCCTCAAGGGATCCTCCCACGTTGGCCTCCCAAAGTGCTTGGATTACAGATATGAAGCACTGTGCCTGGCCCAATTAAGGAGCTTATTACCTGACCAGAGGCCCAGAGGAGGATGACTTTGGGGTTGGTCGTTGGGCCCCATTCTTTCTGTCTTCCCACTCTTCCTTCCTCAGTGCCAACTCTGCTGACTTCCCCTAATGCTCACAAGATTATGGTTCAAGCTTCACAACACCAGTAGAAGAAAAATGATCGTTTCATCACTTATGACTCTTTTTATAAACAAGAAAACATTTCTTTGAATTTCCTCCCCTTAAAGTTTGCCTCTAAGTCCCAGAGAAGGTATGTGGACACAGGACAAAGGAAGGGCTCTCCCTGCGAAGAAGAAATGGGCAATGGTGGCGGCCAGACTCACAGCAGAGTGTTTCACCGCATGACACCTGTCCCATTTGCTTTGAAAGTCTTTCTCTTCTTGTTATAGTCCCCATGGTCTCTCACTGTCCCACTTTGCTGTGAAGTGTGAATCCTTAGTCCTTGGGATTTCACTAGTCTCATGGGAATGAGCTCTGGTTCCAAGCTAGGAACGAGAGAGCTGCCTTCAGGGGCTCCCGCTGGCCTGATGCTCACCCCTCCTCTTCAACTCAATCCATGTTCCCTGACTGGGTTGTGGTTTGGAACTTTTGCTTCTGCTACAACTTTAGAGGTCAGGCTCCCATGCCCTTCAGAGTGTGGACCCTCAACCCCGGCTCAATGCTCAAGATACATACAGAATCACTCTCCATACAGGCCAAGGGCACCACGACTCTTCATAAATGTGTCTCCTGGGGACACTCTTATCAGCCAGGTAGTCCCTTATGTTTGTGAAGCCGATTGGGGATGTCGCAGTGGAACGAAATCCATTTCAGTCTTATTTGTGTTTATGGCTTAAAGTCCAGGGAACATTTCTATCTCGAGCGTGTGGATGAGATGAAGGCTTACGATATGTACCCACCAACCCTAAAGTGTCTTTGGATTTTGTTGTAAAGGTGGTACAAGGCATCAAAATACTCAGAGATAAAGCAATTGTCCTGTCATTTAAAAAATGGAACCTATTTGCTTCTTGCCATAGTTGGAGGGGTTCTGATCAGATTAGAGCTCCAGCTCATGCCTAGCCCAGATTTGGAAAATTGATCTTTTTTTTTGAGACACAGTCTCACTATGTCACCCTCAGTAGAGTGCTGTGATGTCACAGCTCACAGCAACCTCAAACTCTTGGGCTTAAGCGATTCTCTTGCCTCAGCCTCCCAAGTAGCTGGGACTGCAGGTGCCCGTCACAATGCCCAGTTTTTTTGTTTTTTGTCTTTAATTTTTGTTGCAGTTGTTAGCTGGCCCAGGTCAGGTTTGAACCCGCCACCTTCGTTCTATGTGGCTGGCGCCATAACCACTGTGCTACGGGTGCCAAGCTGGAAAATTGATCTTTGATGTCAGTCTCTTGTTTTTCTGATTTGGCTGCCTCCTGTCTTCTACCCAAAGTGGGAGGGGTGGCTGTAGTCTGCCAGCCCCATCAGAGGGAAAGCCAGCACGGGTCTGAGCAAGCCCTTTTCAAGCTGGTTCTTGTTCTGTGCCCTAGCTAAACTGAGCCATCCCTTCTCTAATCCTGGAGAGCCAGCGTTTAGGAAAAGGTGAGTCAATCATGACACAGGCTGAAAATCTCCTGATTCTTCACTTCTTACTTTGTTTCTACCTATAAACTTGATTTTCCTTCTTTTTTTGTCTTTTTCTTTTCCTTTCCTTTTCTTTTTTCCTTTCTTTTTTTTTTTTGAGACAGGGTCTCACTATGTGCATCCTAGCTCACAGCAATCTGATACTCTTGGGCTCAAGAGATCCTCTTGCCTCAGCCTCCTGAGTAGCTGGGACCACTGCACCACCACAATGCCCAGCTAGCTTTTTCTTTCCCTATTTTTAGTAGACACAGGGGTCTCACTCTTGCTTATGCTGGTCTGGAACTCCTGAGCTCAAGCAGTCTATCCGCCTTGGCCTCCCAGATTGCTAGGATTACAGGAGTGAACCACTGTGCCTGGCCAAACTTGATTTTCTTTTTCTCTGAAAATTCTCATGAAACCACACCCTCTGCCCCCATCTTTCATGCTTCACACAATTCACCTTTGACTGTATGATAAAGAGTCCACAGTCCTAGAGAGAGGAAAGGTGAACAGAATAACTCAAAAATCAACCAACGGACAAATCCAAACAAATTTGCTGGTGAGTAGTTGGACTTTTATCCTTTTCCATGCCCAAGGCTGGCAGAAGGCAGATACCCTGGGAGCACTGAAAGGAGCTGGCAGGTGCTGAGCGGTCAGAGGCCATGTGCCCAGGAGTCAGGGATGACAGTACTTCCCTGGAACTGAAGCAGATCCAGCCTGAAGCAGGGGAATTGCTTGAGGAAGCTTCTTCCACAGGGTAGTGACTGCTAAGTTCTGCTTCCTGGCTTCTGTTCAGGTGCAGGGCAGAGAGAGGGACATGGGATGGCCAGAAATTCTTGGCACTGAGACCTGGGTCCACAAGTACGTACTCAGCCAGGTATAGCTGAAAAAGGGGGAAATCCCTGAAATACTGGATAGTTGAGTATGTCCTGAGAACCTGGCTGTCATGATTCAGACAAAGTGCTCTGGCTGGGTGCAGTGGCTCACACCTGTAATCCCAGCACTTTGGGAGGCCGAGGCAGGCGGGTCTCAAACTCCTGAGCTCAAGCTATTCTCCCACCTCAGCTTCCTGGAGTGCTAAGATTACAGGTGTGAACCACAGTGCCTGGCCTCCTATTATTTTTTGATCCAAGAATTAAGAGGGATTTTTTAAAAAATTAAAACTAATCTAAGGTAAATTTTTAGGTGGAAGGGATTTTTTGTTATGTGATTGGAAAATTAGTTTATTGTTTTATCGCACAGTAATGAAAGAATGTTGTTGCCTATACTATTTCTACATTTTGGAATTTATTGAGTTATTTTGGCTTGTGTGGCCTAACATGTAATCAATTTCCCCAAATGTTCCATTCTTAAATTTTTTTGAAATAAGAATATACTCTCTGGGTAGGGAATAGAGCTTAGGCGTGAATGTGTGTACATATCAATTAGATCTTTCGTGCATAAAATAGAATATCTGAGAGTTCAATGTTATTGATTGTATTTTTATCCACGTGACGTGTTTCAGTTTATTTCTTCTTTTATATCCTATAATTGCAAGTTTATAAGTGCCATTGCTTTGTTATTTGGTGCTTAGCTGTTTGCAACTATTATATCTTTACTGTGAATCATACCTATTAGCATATAAGGTGCTTTTATTGGTCTTACTTAATCATTTTTTGGAGGAAACACTTCCAACTTACCTAAAATTAAAACTACAATCTCTGCTTTCTTTTGTTTTTCCCCCTAATATATCTTTACTTTTTCTTTTATTTCTCAATATTCTGATTTGTTTTAGTTGTGTTCCACATACAGAATTAGGTTTGGTTTTATGTTTTTGGTTGTTTTTTTTGAGACAGAGTCTGACTTTGTCACCCTTGGTAGAGTACGGTGGCATCATAGCTCACAGCAGCCTCAGATTCTTGGGTTCATGTGATTCTTTTGCCTCAGCTTTCCAAGCAGCTGGGACTACAGGTGCCCACCTCAATGGCCAGCTATTTTTAGAGACGGGGTCTTGCTCTGGCTCAGGCTGGTCTGGAACTCCTGAGCTCCAGCAATCTGCCCGCCTCAGCCTCCCAGAGTGCTAGGATTACAGGGGTGAGCCACTGCCCCTGGCTGCTTTATGATTTAATCTGAAAATATTTTTCTGTGTTTATAATTGTTGATGTGACTAAGGTATGTTTAGTTCTAGTCTGTTACATTATTTTGTGTTACTGGGATTTACTTTTAGTTTCTTTTTAAGTCAACACAATTTTCTGTTTGCCTTTGCTTTTCTTTTGGAGACAGATTCTCACTATGTCACCCTTGGTAGAGCACCATGGCATCACAACTCACAGCAACCTCAAACTCTTGGGCTTAAGTGATTCTCTTGCCTCAGCCTCCCAAGTAGCTGGGATTACAGGCACTCACCACAATGGCTGGCTATTTTTTATTGCAGTTGTCATTGTTGTTTAGCTGGCCTGGGCTGGGTTTGAACCCACCACCTTCAGTATATGTGTCTGGTGCCGTAACCACTGTGCTATGAGCGCTGAGCCTGCATTTTGTTGTTGTTGCAGTTGTCATTGCTGTTTTTAGCTGGCCTGGGTCAAGTTCGAACCCACCACCCGTGATATATGGGACCCACGCCTTACCCACTGAGCCACAGGCGCCGCCCTGCTTTGTTTTTTATATGTAGTTTTTCTAATATTTAGAAAGATTACTTTATTCTTTTAGTAGACATCTTTAAAATGACAATTCTATATCATACTTTTAACTCTCTATTTATTTCAAAACATCAATTTGTTTCCTTCTATAAGCAATGAAAAAACTACTGTTTTCTCTTCCTTCCCTTCTCTTACCACCTTATTTTGGACAGTCACATAATACTTATTACCATTAACCTTGGTTCTTTTAATATGTTTTATTACTTGAGCTGTTAGCTTTAATATTAGTCAGGGTCTAGAAAAACAGAAACCACACTAAAAATAGATTGGTTTGAATTCTGGGACTTGGTAATACAGGTGGTAAAAGAGCCTGGAAGCCAAGTAAGACTCTGAAGGAACCCAGGGATTAGTAAGACCAGAAAGCTGTGACTTCCTGTGGGTGGGCGGGAGGACATGGCATTCCTGCTTGGGAACCAGGGTTGCCCAGGGGAGCTGTGGCCTGAGAGGAAGGCTGCTGGTGGTGTTGGCCCCGGAGGCGCTGTGGCTGCTGCTGGAGATGCTGTCCGGGGCTTCTCTCCCCCTCCTGCATGCTGAGCTCCCAATAGTGCCTTGTCCTAGCTGACCAGAGAAAGGCCAGCAGATGCTGGCAAGAAGCACAGCTTGCAGGTATCAGCCTCCCTATGACATTGATCAGGGTTGCAAAGGGAGGAGAATTGGATCTGAGGGCAAGCAGACTGCACGAGCGTTAAGGAGTGTTCTTTGGCCATGCAGAGTGGCTCATGCCACTAATCACAGCACTATGGGAGGCTGAGGCAGGAGGATTGCTTTGAGGTCAGGAGGTTGAGACCAGTCTGGGCAACATAGTGAGACCCTACCACTAAAAAATATATATAAATATTTTTTCTTTCTTTTCTTTTCTTTTTTTTTTTTTTTTTTTGCAGTTTTTGGTCGAGGCCAGGCTTGAACCCACCACCTCTGGTATATGGGGCCGGCACCCTACTCCTTGAGCCACAGGCACCACCCCAAAAAAGCCTAGTTTGCAGACAGGCATGGTGGCTCACTCCTAAAATCCTAGCACTCTGGGAGGCTGAGGCGGGAGGATTTGCTTGAGCTCAGGAGCTCCAGACCAGCCTGGATGAGAGTGAGACCCCATATTTACTAAAAGTAAAAAAATTTGCCAGGCTTTGTGGTGGGCACCTGTAGTCCCAGATACTCAGGAGGCTGAGGCAGGAGGATGGCTTGCGCCCAAGGGTTTGGCGTTGCTGTGAGTTAGATGCCATGGCATTTTAGCCTGGGACAACTGAGTGAGACTTTGTTTCAAACAAGAAAAAAGAAAAAGCCCACTGTGGTGGTGCACATCTGTGGTCCCAGCTACTTGGGAGACTGAGGCAGGAGGATTATGTGAGTCCAGGAGTTCAAGATTGCAGTGAGTTCTTATCACATCATTGCACTCCAGCCTGGGCAAGAGAGCAAGAATAAGTCATTAAGTAAGTAAAAACATAAAAAATAAAAATAAATAAATAAATAAAACCGTGTCCTTTGCCTATCAGTACTATGTTTTTGTGGGGTTTTTTTGCAGTTTTTGGCTGGGGCTGAACCCGCCACCTGCAGCATGTGGGGCCGGCGTCCTACTCCTTTGAGCCACAGGCGCCACCTGCCTATCAGTACCATGGACGAACGTGTTCACAGAGCTTGTTCTGCTTTCTGCCTTCCTCCTCCGTTCCCTCTGTCTGTGTTGCTGGCCTCCCTTCTGCACTGCCAAGCTTACACCACTTGCAGTCTGTTCTATCCCCTCCCTTGGCCCATTTGTTTTAGTCTTAGTCTGAGTCCCAGCCTTCCAGAAATTCTGCACCCATCCATATCCCTTTTGCTTTAGTTTCTCCAACCATTTCTCACTCAGCTAAAGTGTACCCTTTAGGAGCTGCATCAAGGATGACCCAAGGGGCAATATCCTCTGGGGTTTTTCACATTCAATCCTGCATCTCCAGCCATGAGAACAGGTAGGCTCTATGTAACATTCTTCATTTTTCTCTTTCTTTAAATGCCTCAAGATGTGGTTCTGTTTAACGGTTTGAAATATCGTTGTGAAGAAATCCAAAATCAGCCTTAGTTTTCTCCCTTATAAATGACTTGTGTGGGGGGTGCTGGGCTGCCCAAGGGAATCTTTCATGTCATTAAAAGTCCAATAACTTGGGCAGTGCCTGTGGTTCATCGAGTACGACGCCAGCCCCATATACGGAAGGTGGCGGGTTCAAACCCGGCCTCGGCCAAACTGCAAAACAGAAAAATAGCCGGGTGTTGTGGTGGGCGCCTATAGACCCAGCTACTCGGGAGGCTGAGGCAGGAGAATCGCCTAAGCCCAGGAGTTGGAGGTTGCTGTGAGCTGTGTGATGCCACGGCACTCCACCAAGGGCGATAAAGTGAGACTCTGTCTCTACAAAAAAAAAAAAAAAAAAAAAAAGTCCAGTAACTTTTGTGGGATATTTATTTGTGATGACTGTTTAGAGGCAGTCTGCTGTGGTCCATTGTGTATCATTTCAACATGTAGATTCAAATTATTTTTCATGGTCAGGAGCAGTGGCTCACATCTGTGGTCCTAGCACTCTGGGAGGCCGAGGCGGGAGGATCATTCAAGGTCAGGAGTTCAAGACCAGCCTGAGCAAGAGTGAGACCCTTGTCTCTAAAAAAATAAAAATAAAAAATAAATAAGAAAAGGTTATCCATTTCACATTAAAATATCTTGACACCTTTGACAAAAATAAATTGACCTGCTCTTGAGAAAAGAGCTTATAAATTGTCAGTCCCATCCTCACAACAAGAAAAAAAAAATGAACAAACTGAAAATTAACAACTCTTTGTAGATCTGTTATAGAATTGAGGTCACAGGGAAATACTGCTGCCCCAAAGTTGGAGAAACAGAGAGAGAATCACATCTTAGCAGTATAGGAGCCTAGTCAGCATTAGAAATTGCTGCTGCAGCCAGTGTCCAAGTAGGAAAACTTGAACTGTAATTGATGACTTGCTGGAGACTTAGTATGGACACACTGGAAAGTTGAAAACTCAGGAGCAGTAGTCTCCAGCTTTTTTGGCCCCAGGGCTCAATTTCATGGAAGACAAGTTTTCCACAGACATCTGTAATCCTAGCACTCTGGAAGGCTGAAGCAGGTGATTTCTTGAGCTCAGGAGTTCGAGACAAGGCTGAGAAAGAGCAACACCCCATCTCTACTAAAAATAGAAAAACTAGCCAGGCATTGTGGCAGATGCCTGTAGGCAAGAGGATTGCATGACACCAAGAGTTTAAGCGTTCTGCCAAGGTGACAAAGAAAAGGAAAAGAAACACCACCCTTTTAGAGAGGCTTCCCTGGTCCCTCCTTTCCAAATTGAAACAGACCTCCCTGAGTTGTACAGCCATAGCACTTAGTATAATTTGAAATAATCTTCCTACTTCTGTGTGTAACTGGTATATCCTGCTTCACCAGCTTGGGGTGAAAATTAATTCATAACTCTTCATTCTTCAAGCCAGAACTGGCTCTAGTTCCCACTTGCCAGATTTCCAGGAAGCTCATTATCTTTCTTGGGCTTTGACCTCCCACCAAATCGCCCCCAAACTTCAGGGATTTTACTTAGCTCAGAGGAGCCAATTCTGATCCCAGATGCTTCAGGAAGAGTAAAATAGAGCCTCTGGTCAATTCATTAATTTACTGGGTTTTAAAAAAACAGCAATTGTTAATTGATTTGATAAAAACTGACCCTGGATGGCCACGGTGACTCATGTCTAAAATCCTAGCACTTTGGGAGACTGAGGCAGGAGGATTGATTGAGACCAGGAGTTCAATACTAGCCTGAGCAAAATAACAAGACCTCATCTCTACCAAAAATAGGGAAAAGAATCATCCAGGCTGATTTTAATTATCTTCGATTTTGAAAAATTAGCTGGGCATGATGGGACATACGCCTGTAGTCCTAGCTACTCAGGAAGCTGAGGCAGGAGGCTCATCTGAGCCCAGGAGTGAAGGCCACAGTGACCTGTGATCTCACCACCGCACTCCAGTGGGGGCAACAGAGTGTGACCCTGTCTCTAAAATTAAGAAAAGACTGGCGTGGAGGCTCATGCCTATGATCCTAGCACTCTGGGAGGCCAAGGTGAGTGGATCTCCTGAGCTCAGGAGTTTGAGACCAACATGAGCAAGAGTGAGACCCTATCTCTAAAAATAGTTGTGCATTGTGGCAGGCACCTGTAGTCCCAGCTACTTGGGAGGCTGAGGCAAGAGGATCACTTGAGCCCAAGAGTTTGAGGTTGCTGTGAGCTGTGACGCTATACCACTCTGTCACCAGGGTGACAAAGTGAGACTCTGTCTCAAAAAAAAAAAAAATTAAGAAAACTGATTTTGCACTGGCCCTGCTCACGGTGCTGGCTGCTTGTTGTCCATTGCCCCTGCTGTACCTTTGTTGGTCCAGAGCTCACACTTGGGGGCTTCCAGTTCTACTTCCATAGGACAACGGCCTGGCCAGTGGTGGTGTCCAAAGAGGACCCACCACGTCAGCGTGGGTGGTTCAAGGTGGGTTAGCCCCAGGTGGGGCCTAGACCAGCTCTCAAACCCCAACCTCCTATACCCACCCCCAAGCACACAGGTCCTGGCACCACACCTGGTTTATCAGTCACATTGCTCCTTCATAGCATCTGATAAATGGATTCTGCCGAGATCTGTTAGGGTCCCTCTTTGCAGTTTTACCACTTCAGAGTGGAGACAACTCCGGGGTATACATGTAACTTACGCTCGAGTGCCCTGTGGGATCCAGCCGAGGCTTTTCTCCTAGGAATACATCTTGCTTGACTTCCCCACCCCTCCTCTGGCCCAGGGACTACCCAGCAATAACCCGGCAGGGATGGATCCTCACACTTCTCAGGGTGGTTTCAGGAGGGTGACCTGAGACACCGTCCTCTCCCGAGTTCCCCTCAGGACCCTTGGTATCTGCTCTGTCAGCAGATGTCTCGAGGCCGTCTCTATTTTGAAGGCTCTGAGGCACTGCCTCTACCATCAAGTCACCTTCCATTTCTTCCCAGGATGTTCCTCAGCTCCCCTCGAAGTTTGCCCACCTCCTTCCTAGCTCTGATTACCAAGAGGAATTAGGCAAAGAAGCTTCTGGAAAACCACATATACACAGATGCCTTTTTATTTTCTTATCCCCTGAGGATGGGATGCCCACTCACCCTCCTGTTACCAAGAAAGGCTGCCCCAGTGATTCTTTCCAACATAATTTTCTCCCAAATAACTCATTCAGATTTTTTAAAAGGAATTTCATTGACTAAGTGTTTATTAGCTGCATGTCTATCCGCCTGCTTTAAGTCTCGGGTCCTCTGCCATTCCTGGCATAATGGTGGGTATTCAATTCATATTTGTTGAATGAATGGATGAGTCACCAATGTGTGAATAAAACTATCAGTAAAGTAGGACAAGAGTTTGAGAAGAAAAGGATTAACAGAATTATCTAATAATGATAGTAAAAGCTGATCATTGGTGGACACACACATGTCTAGATACATGTAACTTTATAGAAAATGTTATAGATGTTTTCTTATTATTATTCTTTTGAGACAGGGGTCTCACTCTGTTGCTTGAAATAAAGTGCAATGGCATCATTATACTCACTGCAGCCTCAAAGAACAAAAACCTCCTGGACTCACAATCCTCCTGCCTCAGGCTCCTAAGTAGGTGGGACCACCGACATGTGCCACTATATTTGGCTAATTAAAAAAAAAAAAAATTTAGAGATGGGGTCTTGCTGTATTGCCCACCCTGGTCTCAACCTCATGGGCTCAAGTTATTCTAGCCTTGGCTTCCCAAAGTGCTATGAATTACGGGCATGAGCCACTGTATCTAGCCTCTCTTAATTCAAAGAAGAACCCCTTCTTTTATTTTGATATGTTAAAGAAAGATTTTAGGTATTCAAAATGGTGTAAAAAGTAACATAACACCAGGAAACCTATCATAAGGCTTCAGAAACAAAACAAAACCAAAATAGTGGAAACCACCTGTATATACCTTCCTGCTTTCCTTTTTACTACAGGTAACCGTCATCCTAAATTTAAAGAAACTTCCACAATCCTAGAAGGGATAGCTGGACATGTTTGCCTTTTCTTTTCCAGTTACAGCTGATTAAACAGGGGTGGACGCCTGACTCACATATGCCAATACGTTTCTTCTTCCCAGGAATTTGGATTTGAGAGCCTGAGCTCATTTGCTGTGACGAGCGAAACTGACAGGTCAAGCTAATCTAAGGGCTCAGACTCAGGGCGCGGCCAGCGTGAGCCCTGTGAATAACAAAGAATCTAATAAAGAATAATGTGAATAATATTGTGGCAGGATAAAAGGCCAGATCAGAGGCACAGAGAAAAGCAAAGGTGGTGGGGGGAGAGCGAGAGCAGGAAGGAAGGGGAGGGAGGGAGCGAAAGGCGGCCGAGAAAGAGGGAAAGGAGGAGAGGCTTTTGTTTTGGTCTTATTTCTCCATAATTACCTGACTCATTCCCCTTCTCTATCGCCCCCACCCCCACCACCTGTCTGCTTTTGCTATTTTTGATTTGCGAAGGTTCTTTATTACTTTTTCCTGATCTCCACTTTTCCTTGAACTAGTTTGGCTACGTTCTGCTGCTATTAACCAAATTATCCTGAAGATTAGCTTTGCCCACAAAGATGAAAAAAATTTTACTCACTAATTACAAGTGGACAAAGTTCCTAGAATCATAGAATTTGATGTACTCACTCATTTGACAGATGATAATTGAGTACCTACGAGGTACCAGGCTTTATGTGCAAATCTTTGGTCCAACCTTTCAACTTGGAGACCACCTTAACTTTTTGCCAAGACTTTGCAGTTTTAACCCTAGAAGTCTTGTGTCCTTGGGGCCACCTCATTCCAGGCAAATTGGAACCTTTGGTCACCATACTTCCAATCAAAGTAGGGACCTTACTACAATGTCCCTTATAGGTCTTCTAGATGTTGGTATTTTTGCAGTTGGCTAGATTTTTGAGTCTATGTGCTGCCGAGGCAAGCACAGTTGGCTAGATTTAACAGCTAGAAGGTTCTTTATGCTGAGTTTCATTTTGCTTTTGTATAATTTCCACTACCATATCTTGCTTCTGGTTCTTCTATAATATGTATATTTTTCCAGTGTGTAAAATGTATGATTCTGACGAGGCATGTCCTATAATTTAGGCCTGAATTGGTTACCAGCTGTCTACCACAGAGCAGGCACAAATTAGGATATTTTCCAGGCTCCAGTAATTCCCCTGGGGGCATGCCCATGTCAGCCTCTTCCTCGGAAGGAAGTTTTGAGAGCTCTTTTCTCCAGCCAAGTGATCCCAGAGTGGCCGCTATTCATGTGACCCAGACTTCCTCATCCACTCACCAAACATACATCCATTGAACCTTTGGCACTTCTAGGCAAGTGGGTGAGTTGAGTACTGAACTCCAGTAAATATAATGCAGTGTCACGATTCCTGAATTCTGTAAGAGAAAAGGATGACAAGCTGATGGGATTGAGAGTAAAGAGTCCTGACAGGCAGCTGTGGGGTCAGTATTTACTTTAGGTTCAGGTATATCTCGTTCAAAAGCAACCTCTGAATTGCAGTTTTCTAAACTCACGGAACGTGCATGGTGCCATATGAATGTCCACGCTCAGCCTGATAGATGTGTTCATCAGCTCTCTAATGCGGACCACCCCCTCCCCAAGGAAATGGGCACAACTTGCCCCTCCCAAGTCACGGCACCTCCATCCTCTGTGGAGCCCAGCGGTGGGACACTTAACAAACCTGACACCTGAGCCTCACTTGAGCATCTAATCTTCTGGGGTGTGGTGTGGTCAGGGCATCAGAGCTCTAGATCTCTCCCAGGCCGGTGGTTCTCCACCTTCCTAATGCCGTGATGTATTTTCATTGTTACAAAGGGGTCGTGACCCACAGGTTAAGAACCACTGCTCCCAGGCAGCTATGGTTGCAATAGGGGCTCTGAGACAGATGCTTCTGACCATTCTTATTCCCCTACATCCCACTTCTCATCCAGTAG
Organism: Perodicticus potto; assembly: GCA_963574655.1. Lineage (NCBI taxonomy): Eukaryota > Metazoa > Chordata > Mammalia > Primates > Lorisidae > Perodicticus > Perodicticus potto. The sequence continues at coordinate 15,825 of CAUYRH010069059.1, forward strand.
GAAGCCCTGTTGGCTCTACTTCCCATAGACACCTACCCCAGCCGTCCTCTTTCTACCCTGCTGCCCCCTCTCCCCAGTCCCATGGCTTTCCACCTGCACCTGCCGCCGTCCCCCTGGAGGGATCTCATTAAAACGCAGGCTCGGTGGCAGTACTGCTGTGCCCAAAAGTCTCTTGCTCAGCTTCTTGGAGAAAAGCAAGTCTTTGAGGCAGGAGGATTGCTTGAGCCCAGGAGTTAGTTGTGGTAGTGAGCGATGATGCTGCCACTGCACTCTAGCCCCACTGACACAGCAGACTCTGCTGCGAAATAAATGTAGATAAATAAACATCCAGTCTTTATCGCGCTGTGAGGCCGTAGGTGGGCAAATTTCTAGATACATCTGTCACCGCATCTCTTACCATTCTCCCCAAGTCCCCCGTGGCCGCCATCTTTGCTATTCCTGGAGCACCCTCAGCAATTAGAGACTTGGCCTGAATGTGGGTTCCTGCTTAAATATCACCTTCACGGGGTTTCTCCTGACCACCTAGTCTAAGAGCATCTGCTGGCCATCATTCTCGATCCTCTGTCCTGATCTACTTTTTTTTTCTTAGCACTTACCATTACCTACTATATACAGCGGGAGGTATGGATGTGTATTTATTTATTTATTTATTTTGAGATGGAGTCTCACTTTGTCGCCGTCGGTAGAGTGTCATACATCACAGCTCACAGCAACCTCAAACTCTTGGGCTCAAGCGATTCTCTTGCCTCAGCCTCCCAAGTAGCTGAGACTACAGGCGCCCACCACAAGTCCCAGCTACTTTTTGGTTGCAGTTGTCATTGTTACTCAGCAGGCCCGCGCTGGGTTTGAACCTGCCAGCCTTGGTGCATGTGGCCGGCACCATAACCACTGTGCTACAGGCACCGAGCCATGGATGTGTATTTACTTTTGTTTGTTTAGTCTTCCCCTCCTCAAGTTCCAAGAAAACAGGAGTGTTACTATTTTATTCTCTGCTGTATACATAGTCCCTAGAATAACAGGAGGTGCCTGATAAATATTTGTAGAAAGAATGAAGGAAACAGGTAAATTTTAGTGGAGAGAAAAGGTCTGGTGTTGCCAGAGTAGAGCAAGTCCCTGTTGGGTGTCTTAGTTCGGTACCAGCTGAGTGACCCTGCACAGGTTACTTAACCTCTCTGAAGCTCAGCATCCTCATCTGTCTGTCAAGTGGTGATAGTACTGGTACCTGTGAGCTACAGAAACTTGTTGGGAGGATTGACTGGAGTCCTATGTAAGTAGCTTAGCTTGGAAGTGAGAGAAATTGCCTGGTAAATATTAGTGGTGGCTGTAATGATTGTGTAGAGTATTAGCAAGAGCAGAGAGGGAAGCCAATGCCCTGGATGCTTTGGGGAAAGGCGACCCTCCTGCAGGAAGACGAGAAAGAAGGTCCTGGGAAGAGCACAGAATTGGTGGAGTGGGGGTAGGGGAGGGAGACTGGGCTGGAGACACAGGTTGGTAGTTGATGATAATGATGGTGGTTGGTGATCCAGGTCAAATCTTTTCCTATCTCCCTACCTCAGGTCCCTTTGAGGATCAAAAGAAATAGTGCATACAAAGAAGCCCTCTTTAAACTATAAATTACCATATAAATTAGGCTTTTACCACGGCTTCACACCTTTGCCCATGGAGGGCTGTATAAACACCTGCCTGTTTTGTCTCTCTCCTTTGAAGCTCCCTTACTTTCCAGAAACTGGTGTTCTGAGGGACTGGGCACATAGGAACACAGCTGCTTATCTGAGTCTCTCTCTGCCCAAGGGCCCCATTTTCCCCCAAGGTTATTTTATATTAATTTTAGCCCCTTTTAATAGAACAAATGCATTTCTTTATTATCCCTTTATCATATTCAAGTTCCTTTAGGAAATACGATTAACTTTTTTTTTTTTTTTTTGAGACAGAGCCTCAAGCTGTCACCCTGGATAGAGTGCTGTGGCATCACAGCTCACAGCAACCTCCAATTCCTGGGCTCAAGTGAGTGTCCTGCCTCCGCCTCCCAAGTAGCTGGGACTACAGGCGCCCACCACAATGCCGGGCCATTTTTTGATTGCAGCCGTCATTGTTGTTTGGCGGGCCCGGGCTGGATTCGAACCCACCAGCTCAGGTGTACATGGCTGGCGCCTTAACCCATTGAACCACAGGCACCGAGTTAAATACTATTTAAGTTAAATAGTATTAACTTTTGAAAAGTTGGGTGCAAGTCACAACACCCAGCTCACATTTTTGTAAAGACTTGAAGGAGTTGGAGGACAATTCTAGTACCTTCCAGAGAAGTGGGAAGATGGGCAGCTGTGAGGAGCACATGGTCACACGTACACTGAGGCGGGATCACGCTGGCTGCTCTGCTGGTGCCAGTCCAAGGCAGAGTTGCTTTTCATCCAGTAAGCACTGGGAGCCGGCATGTGTTGTTCTAGCAATTTTTTTTGTTTTAAGGCAGAATCTCACTCTGTAGCCCAGACTAGAGTGCCATGGCATCAGCCTAACTCACAGCAGCCTCAAACTCCTGAGTTCAAAGGATCCTCCTGCCTCAGCCTCCTGAGTAGCTGGGCCTACAGGTGCCTGCCCCAATGCTGGTCTATTTTTTCTATTTTTAGCAGAGATCGGTCTCACTCTTGCTCAGGCTGGTCTCTCCTGAAAGCAAGCAATCCTCCCACCTCAGCCTCCTAGAGTACTAGGATTACAGGCATTAACCACGGTGCCTGGCCTCTTCTAGCATATTTTCGACACGGCTTGGTCTGAAGGAGGAAGAGACGCCCACAGGAGATCAGTCAGACTGAGATCAGTCAGAAGCTATAGCTGCCATCCAGGTGAAGAGACAGACCAGGGAGGTGGCGGAAATGACATGAGAAGTGATTAGATTCTGGATATATGATTGTCAGTTATTATACTGGAAATGTGATGTCACTAGGAGGACAACCGTCAGTTCTAAATAATTCCTTTTCATACTGAAAAACTCAGGAGGCGTATATTCCGTGTGGATCCTGTGATGTCTCATCCCAAGTTCCACCCGTCGATTTCACCCATGTCAGTTTCTCCAGCCCCCATCCTCCTGGGCTCTCCTTCCTCACTGCCTGGTCCCACCTCCTCTGTGATACCTGTCCATTCTTGATGGCCTGGGCAGGAATCCTGCTTCCCAAATGGAAGCTTTCCCACTGTCCCAAGCCATCTGTGGCTCCGTGACCTTCCAGACCTCATTGATATCATAAATGCACGTGGTTGGACTTGAAAATAAAGCAAAAGTACTCTTTATTTTATCCCTAAAAGTTTGACTTGTTAAAGCTGGTCAGGCGTGAAAATGGCACTTTAAAAATCATTGACCTGAGTGTGTAACCTAAATTATGCCATCTGCTACCTGAAGCTGGGTTTATATAACAAATTATAGAGAGGAGAGCTGGAAGCTGTGTGATGTTATCATTCAAGCTGCCGTCTCCCCAGCACGGCGTCCCTCAGGACACCACCTGGCATTTTGTTCTTGGTAGCTTTGAGTATGCTTAGTGATTGGTCTACCACTGCTCCCACAGGAATACTGCTTGCTGCCTTCTTTTATAGTTTTTAGTAATAGGAGTGCTTTTTAAATTTCTAACAGTGAATGCACAACCTCATCATGTGTCTTTGTTTCCTGTATTGCATGTATTATATACCACTGTGCTTTGTGTTCATATTTTCTAAATAGTTAAAAAGAAGAAGAAGAAGGGGCAGCACCTGTGGCTCATCGAGTACGGTGCCAGCCCCATATACTGAAGGTGGCAGGTTCAATCCCTGCCTCAGCCAAACTGCAAAAAACAGAAAAACAGCTGGGTGTTGTGGTGGGCACCTATAGTCCCAGCTTCTCTGGAGACTGAGGCAAGAGAATCGCTGAAACCCAGAAGATGGAGGTTGCTGTGAGCTGTTTGACGCCATGGCACTCTACCGAGGGCAATAAAGTGAGACTCTGTCTCTACAAAAAAAAAAAGAAGAAGAAGAAGAAGGAGATCTACCAATTGTAAATACATGACTATTAAATCATCTGTTATCCTGAATATGGAAAAAAATTCACAAATTATGAAATCGATATGTCACTGATTGTCATTGACTTTCTGATGCTCTTTGCATTTCATCTCAATATGTTTGTTCCTTGGGGAAAAAAAAAATGGGGCGGCGCCTGTGGCTCAGCCTGTAGGGTGCCGGCCCCATATACCAAGGGTGGTGGGTTCAAACCCAACACCTGCCGAACCACAAAAAAAAAATAGCTTGGTGTTGTTTGTGGCGGGCGCCTGTAGTCCCAGCTACTTGGGAGGCTGAGGCAAGAGAATCGCCTAAGCCCAGGAGTTGGAGGTTGCTGTGAGCTGTGATGCCACAGCACTCTGCCAAGGGTGACAAAGTGAGACTCTGTCTCTATAAAAAACAAACAAACAAACAACAACAAAAAACGGGACATTTTAAAAATCCAGATTAAACAACACTCATGTTTTGACTCAAACCAAACTGAGCCTACTTGTCTTTTTTCCCAAAGAATACAAAGTAATACAGCTAAACTGCCGTGGCGCCTATTACGTTTTTTAAAGTTTGAGGCTGGGCGCAGGTGGTTCCCACCTGTACGCTCAGCACTTTGGGAAACTGAGGTGGGAGGATTGCTGCAAGCCGGGAGTTTGCGGTTGCTGTGAGCTGTGCTGATCCTTTTGCACTCCAGCCTGGGTGACAGAGCAAAACCTCATCTCACCAAAAAGAACAGAAAAGTTTAGGACAGGAAAACCCCAACAAAGATTTCTCCTTTCCAGTTTTGCTTTACGCTCTTGGTTTGCTTTCATTGCTTTTGCTTACAGCAAACATATATTACACTGATCATAACAAAAACAATGACCAGAAACCTACCTGTGGTTATGATGCAGGACAGGACAGCTCTACAACCGCTGCCTTGGCCCTGGCGATGCTGATGCTGTGACGGATGAAGAAACCGGCTTGAAAAAGAACCAACAACCTGTGCGGAAAACACTGGCGCCTTGCTGTCTGCTCCTCGTGCACATCTGACTGGTCAATAACCTGTCAGTCTCCAGGGCCTGGGTCTTCATTGGATAACTGATGAAGACCCACCCCCCCAAAAATCCCATATAAACCAACAGAGCAGAG
>CAUYRH010069063.1:0-30565 GCA_963574655.1 Perodicticus potto
GACATAGGTGCCCGGGAGGTTCAGGCGGTGGACACCGAGCTCACCGCCGACTCGGTGGAGTGGTGCCCGCTGGACGGCCACAGGCACCTGCTGGCGTGCGGCACCTACCAGTTGCGGGAGCCGGAAGTGGGGGCCAGCGCCCAGAGCCAGGTGCTTTGGCCCGGGGCAGTAGAGCGGGCGCACACGGGGAACCTTCTCTGGTTCGCGGTGGCGGACAGGACAGAGACCCGCGTGTAGAATCGCCTGGCAGGGAAGAAGGGACATTGGCCTTATGGCCGGGATGTAGGTTAGAAACTATTGAGAGCAGAACGTTTTCTGTATACAGGTGTGGCTCAAGTTTATGGGTAAAATCCATGTAGTAGAGAGAAAATAGGATTTCTTGGGAATTATATCTAATCTCTGGATCCAAACGAGGACTTTTTTTTTTTTTTTGAGACAGTCTCACTTTGTCGCCCTTTGTAGAATGCCATGGCATCACAGCTCACAGCAACTTCAAGCTCTCGGGCTCAAGCGTTTCTTTTCTTCAGCCTCCCACGTAACTGAGACTACAGGTGCCAGCCACAACGCGCAGCTGTTTTTTTTTTTTTTCCTTTTTTGAGACAGAGCCTCACTTTGTCGTCCTCGGTACGGTGCTGTGGCGTCACAGCTCACAGCAACCTCCAGGTCCTGGGCCAGGGTGATTCTCCTGCCTCAGCCTCCCGAGTACCTGGGCCCAGAGGCGCCCGCTATTTTTGCCACTGCTATTTTAGCTGGCCAGGACCTGGTTCGAACCTGTCACCCTCTGTATGTGGGACCAGCGCCCCACACCCAGCCATTTTTTAGAAAAGGGGTCTCACTCTGGGTCAGGCTGGTCTTGAACTTGTGAGCTCGGGTAATCCACCCGCCTCAGGCTCCCAGGTGCTGGGATTACAGATGTGATCACCATGCCCAGCCCCAAACCAGGAAATTTTTAAGAAGAACAGGTACTGGAACAACAGGCCTAAGTCAAGACTGTCCCTGACAAACTGGGTCATCCTTGTCACCTCAGCCTTCTCAGCTGGGTCCAGATAATCATAAAAAGGCACTTCTCAGCCAGACGTGGTGACTTATTGCCTGTAATCCCAGCACTCTTGGAGGCCAAGGCAGGTGGATTGCCTGAGCTCACAGGTTCAAGACCAGCCTGAGCAAGAGTGAGACTCCACAGTTAAAAATAGCCAGGTGTTGTGGAGGGCACCTGTAGTCCCAGTTACTTGGGAGGCTGAGGCAAGAGAATCGCTTGAGCCCAAGAGCTTGAGGTTGCTGTGAGCTGTGATGCTCCGGCACTCTACTGAGGGTGACAAAGGGAGACTCTGTCTTAAAAAAAAAGCACTTCTCCAGCTCAGAAAATCAGAGATTCTGCTTCCACTCTGGCAAATGTTTTTGTTCCCTGGATCTCTCTTTCTGTCCCTTGGGCTTCTCAGTATTTTAAGGTAATCAGAGAATACATCTGCATTTCTTGTAGAGTGTTCTGGACCTTGATGAACCTCAAATCCGTTTGGGTCGGCTCTACCTGTATAGTTTCAATGAGGACAACTCTGCTCACCCTCTGGTTGAGGTCCAAAGAAGAGATACTTCTGCAATCCTGGACATGAAATGGTAGAACTTGGATAACCCCACTTGGTCTGGAATTTGTCATGAGTGTCTAGTCATTTAATCAGGGAAGTCTGATACCTAATAGCCTCCTACAAGATAGTAAAATACCTGAACATTGGATTTATTCCTTTACTTTCCTACCTACCTGTTGGCACTTGGGGAGTGCTTTACTTGGGATCATTTCCTTTGTTATTTTCATAACATTAGAGTTAGCATCAGTCTGATAGGCAGTGCACATTTTGATTTCATAAGCTGGAAGGTCTTTTGTTTAGGAACAAAATTGTAGGTTCTAACCCAGTTTGGAGCTGAGTTAATTAATTAATTTATTTATTAAGATAGCATCTCTGTTGCCCTGAGTAGAGTGTCATGGCATCATAACTCATAGCAATTCAAACTCCTTTAGGAACAAAACTGTAGGTTCTAACCCAGTTTGGAGATTTATCTATTTATTTATTTAGTAATTAAGACAGTCTCTGTTTCCCTGGATAGAGTGCTGTGGCATCATAGCTCAGAACAACTGCAAACTGGGTTCAAGTGACCGTCTTGCTTTAGCCTCCCTAGTAAGCTGGGACTACAGGTGCCCCCCATGACACCCAGCTATTTTTCCTGTTTTTATATATTTATTTTTGAGATGGGGTCTCACTATGTCTCCCTGGGTAGAGTGCCGTGGCATCACAGCTCACAGCCACCTCAAACTCTTGGGCATAAGCGATTCTCTTGCCTCAGCCTCCCAAGTAGCTGGGAGTACAGGTGCTGGCCACAACGCCTGGCTATTTTTTGTTTGTCGTTGTCATTGTTTGGCAGGCGTGGACTGGATTTGAACCTGCCAGCTCTGGTGTATGACTGGCGCCCTAGCTGCTGAGCTATAGGCACCAAGCCGTTTTTCCTGTTTTTAGTAGAGACAGGGTCTCACTCTTGCTCAGGTTTGTCTTTTAACTCCTGAGCTGAGGCAATCCACCCACCTCAGCCTCCCAAGGGCCGGGATTACAAGTATGAGCCACCATGCCTGGCCTGGAGGTGAAATTTAAATGCAGTCATGTGCTGTATGAAGATGTTTCAGTGATGGACCATATGTACAATGGTCTTATATGATTATAATAGAACTGCCCTATATAGGTTCACCTTTTAGAAAATCTTTCATAACACATCTTTATTATACCTTTTCTATGTTTAGATAAGTTTAGACACACAAATACTTAACCATGTTACCATGTATTACAATTGTCCGTAGTACTCAGTACAGTCACATGCTGTACAGGTGTGTAGCCCAAGAGCAATAGGCCACACCACATATCTTAGGTATGTGATAGGCTGTACCACTTAGGTTTGTGTAAGTGTCTTCTACAATGCTCTCAAAATGACAAAATTTCCTACAGATGCTTTTTTCAGAGCGTATCCTTGTTATGGAGCAGTGGGTGACTGTAATAAATCACTGGGATGTATAATGCTCTCCTGTGCTTGGGTACATCCTGTGTTCTAACATGTAGATTCTCTCGTCAGGTGCCATATCCCAGTGGCTGGCCATGTCCTCTTGGGCTTGGCAAATGCCAGTGGATCCATAGAGCTGTTCCACCTGGTGAAATCTGAGGTCAGTGACTGGGGCCAGGCTGTGTTGGGTGGTAGGGGCTTGATCTCTTTTAAATGGTTAGCTATACATAAATATTTTAAAATAGAATGGAATCTATTTTAAATTGTATCTTGTTCTATATCTGACTTGAAGTACTTGTCTGGTGTCACCAGCAGAAGGTGTGGAGTGACAGGTGTTTGCTTACCTGTTAGTGAGCCTGAAAGTTCTCTAAGGAAAGCCTGATAAGCATGTCTTGGATTGATGGTGGAGCTAAGAATAGCAATGAATTTCCTATGGGGAAATGGCATTTCTCATTGGTTTTTAGAAAAGCATAAGATTCCTCTGAATTTTTCTTTTTTTTTTTTTTTAGAGACAGAGTCTCACTTTATCACCCTTGGTAGAGTGCCGTGGCATCACAGCTCACAGCAACCTCCAGCTCTTGGGCTTAGGCGAGTCTCTTGCCTCAGCCTCCCGAGCAGCTGGGACCACAGGCGCCCACAACACCTGGCTATTTTTTTGTTGCAGTTTAGCTGGGGCTGGGTTTGAACCGGCCACCCTCAGTATATGGGGCTGGCACCCTACTCACTGAGCCACAGGTGCTGCCACATCCTCTGAATTTTTCAAGTGCCTATAGTAATCCTGTTCCATACACTTGCAAAATGACTTCATCTGATTGTGGTGGAGTAGGGAAATGGGATGTCATATGGTGGAGTGGTGTAAACAGCCCATGAGGCTGTGCCCCATTGCTGAGAGAGAGGGATACACACTGGTGAGGGCAGTGAGAGGCTGGGGCATAGGTCCAGCTAGCCTTTGATTCATGGCCGCTAAGGGCCTGTGTAGGAGTGTTGCTTCAGGCCAGTTCAGAGCAGCCACACTATCTAAGAAACAAGGGAAGGAGTTGTGTTAGGAAGACTGTGGGCCCAAGGACCAGGTTTCTAGGTGAGAGCACATGATGGAATTAAGCACTGGCCAGGGTGTTGGGGGTCATTACATTTATGAACCTCTGAGAAAGAGAGATGACATTTGAATGGCTTCTGAAGTGAGTGAGAACCAGAAGAAAGTCCTCATTTCACTGTCTCTGAGATAACTGTGTTGATCCCTGGAGGCCAGGGTGGCGATGGGTGTCCAGGAGTGTGTGGATGGTGAGTGGATGTGAAAGGCAAGACCTCTACCTCGGGTGGTGCCTATGGGTCAGTGAGTAGGGCGCTGGCCTAATATACCAAGGGTGGCGGGTTTGAACCGGGCCCCACCAAACTGTAACAAAAAAAAATAGCTGGGCATTGGGTGGGTGCCAGTAGTCCCAGCTACTCGGGAGGCTGAGGCAAGAGAATTATCTAAGCCCAAGAGCTGGAGGTTGCTGTGAACTGTGACGCCACAGCACTCTACTGAGAGCAACAAAGTGAGACTCTGTGTCTAAAAAAAAAAAACAAAACTCTACCTCATGTTTATGTGTGGGAAAGGCCTCCTCCAGGTGCATGAACTCTGGTGTCCTCAGGTCCTTCTCTGTCTGGCATGTGGCAGGGGGTTCAAAGTTAGTTGAATGACTAACTTCTGAATCAGTGACTGACATGCTATGTTCACATAGGGAGTAAATGAGGGAATGATGGCTCACCTAAACAACTGGAAAAAACTTTAGGGTTCTGGAGCTGTTTCCCTGTTTATTTTTGTTTTTGTTGACTCTTATCCTGGGTAGAGTGCTATGGTTTCACACGTTGTGTCAGTAACGTCACACTCCTGGGTTCAAGTGATCCTCTTGCCTCTGCCGCCTCAGTAGCTGGGACTACAGGCACCCACCACAATGCCCAGCTGTTTTTATTTTTTTTTTGAAACAGAGTCTCACTTTGTTGCCCTTGGTAGAGTGCGTGGCATCATAGCTCACAGCAAACTCAAACTCTCGGTCTCAAGCAATTCTCTTTAGCCTACTTATTAGCTGGGACTACAGGCGTCTGCCACAACACCCAGGTCCTTTTTTTTTTTTTTAGCAGACCCGGGCTGGATTCCAACACACCAGCCCCCATGCCATGTGGCCGGTGCCCTAACTACTGAGCTGCTGGCACCCAGCCTGCTCTTGAACTATTGACCTCCAGCAATCCACTGGTCTTGGCCTCCCAGAGTGTTGTGATTACAGGCATGAGCCACCGTGCCTGGTCCTTGAGTTTTTTTTTTGTTGTTGTTGTTGTTTGTTTGTTTGTTTTTATTGTTTTAAGAGAGGGTCTCACTCTGTGGTTGAGGCTGTTCTCAAGCTCCTGATCTCAAGCAGTCCTCCTGCCTCACTCTTACAGAGTGCTGGGATTATAGGAGTGAGCCACTGCACCTGACTTGGGGCTATTTCCTTTTGACAGAGTTCCTTTATTTCCAGTAGGAGAGCAGTTACACACTACTGCCATTGTCCAGCCTTGCCCTGCAGGAGTGGAGTCTGGCTTTGTCTCTGGATTGGTCCACTGGAAAAACTGGAAGGTAAGGGCCAGGGTTGTTCTGGGGTCTTGAGTCTTTCCTCCCAGGGTCACTTCCTGGTTTCATGCTATAGAGAATTAAAGCCACATTCTGTTAGCCTTTTCTTTTCATTTTCCTTTCCTTTCCTTTCCTTTCCTTTCCTTTCCTTCCCCTTCCTTCCCCTTCCCTTTTCCTCCCCTCCCTCCCCTCTTTCCATTTTCCTTTCTTTTTCCTTTCCCTTCCTTCCCTTCCCTTTCCTTGTCTCCCCTTCTCCCTCCCTCCCTCCTCCTGCCCTCCCCTCCTTTCTTTTTCCTTTCCTTCCTTTCCCTTTCTTGACTTCCCTTTCCTCGCCTCGCCCCCCCTCCCCTTTCCCTTCCCCTCCCTCCCTCTCTCCATGTCTTGCTCTGTCTGCCCTCTCTGTTGCCCAAATAGGGTGCAGTGTTATCATCATAATTTACTGCAACCTCAAACTTCTCTTGCCTCAGCCTCCCAAGTAGCTGGAACTACAGGCATGAGCCACCATGCCTGGTTAATTCAGCTTGTTTATTTATTTATTTATTTTGAGACAAGAGTCTCACTTGTTGTCCTTGGTGGAGTACCATGGTGTCATAGCTCACAGCAACCTCAGGCTCTTGGACTCAATGATTCTCTTGCCTCAGCCTCCCAAGTAGCTGGGACTACAGGCACCCACCACAATGCCTGGCTAGTTTTAGAGGCTGGGTCTCGCTCTGACTCAGGCTGGTCAAGAACTCTTTTTCTTTTCTTTTCTAGATATGGGGTCTTATTGTGTTGCCCAGGCTGGTCTTGAACTCTTGGACTCAAGCAGTCCTCCTACCTTGGCCTCCCAAGTTCCTGGAATCACAGGCGTGGATGAATCACTGCATCCAGCTTGGTAGCCTTGATTGCACTGCTTAGACCTGAGAGTCTCACAGTCCTAATCTTAGAAAACAAAAAAAGAAAGAAAATGTCCAACATTTTAAGTAAATGGTAATAGTATTTTTATCCAGAGAAGCTATACTGATGTTTTTGACAAGCTAAGGGACAGTTTTGGTCTTTGTCAGATGCCCACGCAAGTCTCTTAAGAGGCATGTCCACCTGTCACATCTATGGAGAACCTCTCCTGGGACAGGTTTCGAAACTAGAAAAGGCTGGTAAGTAAAGGGTAGCTGACTCCACCATGGTTGCTGTGTCTAGGGCCAACCACCAGCCCTGGAAAATCATCAGCAGCGACTCCAGGGGGCAGCTTCACCTGCTGACAGTGAGCGAGATGGAGCCCAGGCTGCAGAAAGTGGCCTCCTGGCAGGCCCATCACTTCGAGGCCTGGATCGCGGCCTTTAATTACTGGCAGACAGAGACTGTGTACTCAGGTCAGTGCCCCTCTGCTGTACACACTCTCCTCTTCCTACTCTCCTAACTTCAGTCACTGCTTATATTCTAGAAGTGACAACATTTTCCTTGTTGGACCCAGATCTTTGTTCTGGGCTGTGGGTCCCTTTGGCTTGTGGCTGCCTACCGTCCTTGCTGGACACTTCCTGGTTTTTGTGCCCTGCTGTGCAACTGGGCTTTTTTTCTCTGTCCCACCCTACTGGAGACCTCCTGCCCCGTCTCTGTCCCTGTCTCTGTCATAGGACGTGGTCTGAGTGCTCAGCTCAAAACTTGGTGTCATGGTGGGTCCCTACACTTGTGTGAGTCCCAGGTGCACCGGTTTGTCTTCTGAGGGTCTCTTGGAACTGGCCATTTTTGCTGTTTTTCCTGCAGCCACCACCATCGCACACATTTGGACAGAAGAGCAGTAAGTGATGGCCCTGCTTTCATGCTTGGCCCTTCCCAGCCCAGTCCCCACATGACAAAACATGAGGTGAGATTCCCCATGGCCCTGTGTTGTGTGGGCAGACTTACCTTTCCAGTCTGTTTGAATGACTGCTCTCTGCTCTCAATCTTTTTTTTTTTTTTTTTTGAGACAGAGTCTCACTATGTTGCCTTCAATAGAGTGCCGTGGCGTCACTGCTACAACAACCTCAAACTCTTGGGCTTAAGTGATTCTCTTGCCTCAGCCTCCCAAGTAGCTGGGACTACAAGTACCTGCCACAATGCCCGGCTGTTTTTTTGTTGTAGTTGTCATTGTTGTTTAGCAGGCCTGGGCTGAGTTCGAACCCACCAGCCCCAATGCATGTGGCTGGCGCCCTAACCATTAAGCTATGGGCACTGAGCCTCTGCTCTCAACCTTATTTCCTCAAAATGGTCCATGTTCTCTCCAGGCACAGTCTTTCATCACATGATGTTTCCTCCACAGGTTAATTCTACTTTCCTGGCATGCTCAGCTGAAAACCTTTGGAAAAGATAACACAGAACATGCACCCTTGGCAGCCTGTACTCCCTGATCCCCACCGCCCTTCTCCCAGCTCCTCAGGGTTGTCCTCAGTGTGATCATGTGTTCAGGGCTGATCTGTCCCTGAGGGCAGGGTCCTAGTCTGTTCTATTCACTGTCACAGCCTTGAACAGTTTCAGTAAGAACAATGAAGATTTTATTTCTTGAGGTCTCTCGTTCTTGGATTAGTTTTCCCACCATGGGGCTTACCTAATCAGAGCAGGAGTGTGGTGGGGCAGCGATTTAATGAGTCAGGCCAATCCATGCATTTAGTACTTACTGAGCCCTACTATGTGCCAGGCACTGTTCTAGGTGACTGGGACTCATCCAATGGACAATACAGGCAGAAGGCTCCTTCTTCCATCACTTGTACGTCGAGTGGGGAGTGGGACAGTGAACACATATTGGACCTACACTAAATAAGGAGATTGCAGAGTGGGTCAGAGGTGATACGTACTTTGGAAAGAAGAAAGGTAGAGGAAGTGAGGAGATGGGGGAGCTGGGGCAGGCGCAGATTGCTCCTTCAGAGCAGGACGGCGGGGGGCAGGCCCTGGGCATCACCCCAGAGATAGTAGGTGGGCAGAGCAATCAGCTCAGGCCCTTCTGCTCCTGTCACCTTCCCCATGGGCCCTGCTTCTGAGCCTTCGGGACACACCACCGTCTTGGTGGCTCAGTGCTCCAGCTTCTTTGTTCCTCTTATCCTTTTAGTTCCTCTACAACAAGTGCAGGGTGTCTTTTCTGTAAGGTTACTCAGCCCATTCCTCTTTCGGACACGTGGTGGTAGGCGCAGAAGCTTGGCCACGTGCAACCTACTAGTTTCTCATGAGCAGCAGCTGCCTGGTACTGAAGCCCATAGTTACCATTTTCCCCTTTTGTTCCTACATGTGGAACCGGAAACATGTCCCTTCTTCCTGCAGGCCCTGCTTGAAGTCTGTAGGTGGTCAGGGCACAGAGTGACTGTTCCTGCGTATTATTTTTAGTCTCTACTGGTCATGAAGAAAGTTTTGTGGACCACTTTTGGCCTGGTTAGGCAGAAAGTGGTCCACAAAACTGCCTGACAGACATAAATTGCCTGGCTGAGAAACAGCCATTTCCTGTCATCACTGTCATTGTTGACAGGCTTCTCTGTTTTCACTCAGGTGGGGATGATGGCCTTCTGAAGGGCTGGGACACCAGGGCACCCGGCATGTCTCTGTTCACCAGTCAGAGGTAACTGGCCCAGGGTCTGAGCTCCTCCTCTCTGCACCTTTGGCTACAGAGTGTCCCTGCGGGGCACCCTCTCAGGCACCATCCTCTCACCCGCAGACACTCCATGGGCGTGTGCAGCATCCAGAGCAGTCCCCATCGGGAGTACATCTTGGCCACTGGAAGGTGAGTCCACGAGGGTGCACTCAAAGAGGCCCTTGCATCTTTCATGTCCTTTTCTGGTGGAGGCCAAACATAGTGTTGAATCCGGCCAGCTCTGAGACTAGAGTGCAGATGTCTGGGTTTGGGAAAGGGGACTTTGTCCCAAGGAGCAAGTGGGATGGGTCCCTAAGAGTTGTTCCTTAGGGAATAAGCCAGCATGGGATTTGCTGCCAGCCTATGGGGGTTGGTTGGTTTCAGCTATGATGAGCACGTTCTACTGTGGGACACTCGGAACATGAAGCAGCCATTTGCAGACACCCCTGTGCAGGGCGGGGTGTGGAGGCTCAGGTGGCACCCTGCCCACCCGCACCTGCTCCTGGCGGCCTGTATGCACAGTGGCTTCAAGATCCTTGACTGCCAAAGGGCAGCCGGTGAGTATGGGAACCCTGGCTGCTGGGCCTTGGGTTGAGGGCCTCCTTTCTCAGCCCCCTTACCCTGCCAAGCTCTTCTGTCATCTTCCACACTTTCCAGGCTCACTCCCTAGAACTTGTGACTAGTCATTGTGCCAATCCCAGCACCTGAGAGCTCTATACTCTCACTGCTGCTTCCTCCTGTGTTGTTCACTCATAACTACCAGCTATCCTGTCTGCAGGTAGTTTGGGTCCATGGCCTGGCGTCCCTACAGTGCTCCAACTCTTTCCCCTTGCTCCTTTCTCAAATTCTCCCCAGAGCCTAGCATTGTTGGGCACATGCTTCTCTGTGCCTGAGCCATGGAGTGTGGCTGCAGGGACACGTCCACTTGGAGGCCCCTCCTCTCAGGTTCTTGCTCCAGAGGGTCCTTGTGCTTCCTTGTGGTCCTTGACGTCCCTCTGGCATTAATACCCTGCTGTCAGAACAGTGCCACATTTTCTCTCTTCTCAAACCCCCACCATCCGCTCTTCCTTCCTCACTCTCAACTTTCAATCTGTCCCTCTTCACTCCTCCAAAATGAAGCGATTGGAAAACCGCTTGTTCTTCCCACCATCCTTCCTCAGTCACTGCGTCTGGGCCGCCTCTCCCCTGCCTCAGTGACACTCAGTCTCCTGCTCTGCTGCAGCCTCTGCCCAGAAATCAGCTCCTGCACTGTTATCCTGCCTTTTCTGCGTCCTTAGTTTCTCCATTCCTTTTGCATCACTCCTACTAGTTATGTGAACACATCACCAGACATCCCAGCTTAGAACTTGCTGAGAGTTTTGTCTTTATTAACGTAGGCATTTATGGTGATAAGCCTTTCTCTTTAGTATGGCTTTTGCTGCCCAGTTTGGCATGTTGTATCTTATTTTCAGTTATCTCAAGGTATTTTCTCATTTCCCTTATGGTTTTTTCTTTAACCATTGATTATTTAGGAGTGTGTTGTATATTTTCCACATTTTTGTGAGGTGTCCCAGATTTCTTTTTGTTATTGATTTCTATTTCTTTGTTATTGTGGATCCCTTTCAGACTTTTTGAGACTTGTTTTGTGGCCTAGAATATGATCTGACATTTTGAGAGGAATGTGCATTCTGGCATTGTTGGGTTGGGTGTTCTATGGATGTCCTTTAGGTCTCATTGGTTTATAGTGTTGTTCAGATCTTCTAGTTCTTTTTCATCGTTATTACAATTTTTTTGAGACAGGTTGGAGCACAGTGGCATCATCATACCTCCCTGAAATTCAAACTGTTGTCCTCAAACAATCTTCCTGCTTCAGCCTTCCAAAGCCAGGATTGTAGGTGTGAGCTGCTGTGCCTGGCCTTTTCTAGTTCCTTATTGATCAGTGTGTTCAGTATTGAATGTGGAATATCGACATCTTCAGTTATCACTGTAGAATTGTCTGTTCCTGCCCTTATTTTTGTCAGTTTTTGCACTTGTATTTTGGGGCTGTTTTTAGATACATGTTTGTTTGTAATTCTTGTATCTTCCAGATGTGTTGACCTTGTTTTCAATATAAAATGTCCTTTTTGGCTTGGCGCCTGTGGCTCAAGCGGCTAAGGCACCAGCCACGTACACCTGAGCTGGCGGGTTTGAATCCAGTCTGGGCCCGCCAAACAACGACGACGGCTGCAACCAAAAAATAGCTGGGTGTTATGGCGGGCGCCTGTAGTCCCAGCTACTTGGGAGGCGGAGACAGGAGACTCGCTTGAGCCCAGGAATTGGAGGTTGCTGTGAGCTGTGATGCTACAGCACTCTATCCAGGGTGACAGCTTGAGGCTCTGTCTCCAAAAAAAAAGTCCTTTATATCTAGTAGCTTTTTTTTTTGTAGAGACAGAGTCTCACTTTATTGCCCTCGGTAGAGTGCCATGGCGTCACACAGCTCACAGCAACCTCCAACTCCTGGGCTTAGACGATTCTCTTACCTCAGCCTCACGAGTAGCGGGGCCTACAGGTGCCCACCACAATGCCCAGCTATTTTTTTTTTTGCTTTTAATTTCAGCTGCCTTTCAACTCTTCTTAGTTTGGAGGGGTTTTTTTGTCCTTTCTTCCTTTAGCGATTCTCTTGTCGGTTGCCTCCCAAGTAATTGGGATTACAGGCACCTGCCACATCGCCCAGCGGTCTTCTTTCCTGGTAGTAGAGACAGGGTCTTTTACTCTGCCTCACTCAGGCTTATGTTGGTCTCGAACTCTCTGAGCACTGGAAATCCACCCGCCTTGGCCTCCCACAGTGCTGGGACTACAGGCGTGAGCCACCATGCCCGGCCTATATCTAGTAGCATTTTTTGTTTTAGTCAACTCTGTCTGAGATCAGTATAGCTATTCAAACTTTCTTTTTCTTTTTTTTTTTTCTTTCCACCAAGTTTTCTTTCTTTCTTTCTTTTTTTTAAGAGACAGAGTCTTACTTTATTGCCCTCAGTAGAGTGCCATGGCGTCACACAGTTCACAGCAACCTCCAACTCCTGGGTTTAGGCGATTCTCTCACCTCAGCCTCCCAAGTAGCTTGGACTACAGGTGCCTGACATAATGCCCAGCTATTTTTGTTGTTGTTGTTGTTGCAGTTTGGCTGGGGCTGGGGTGGAACCCGCCACCCTCAGTATATGGGGCCGGCGCCCTACCCACTGAGCCAAAGGCACCGCCCTCCAGCAAGCTTTCTTATGGTTGCTGTTACATGATACACATACATCTTTTTTTTTTTCTTGAGACAGAGTCTCACTTTGTTGCCTTCAGTAGAGGTGCCTTGGAGTCTTAGCTCACAGCAACCTCACACACTTGGGCTTAACTTGCCTCAGCCTACTGAGCAGCTGGAACTACAGGCGCCTGCCACAATGCCCGGCTATTTTTAGAGATAGGGTCTTGCTCTTGCTCAGGCTGGTCTCGAACCCCTGAGTTCAGATGATTCCACTCGCCTCTGCCTCCCACATACATCTTTTTCTTTTTTTAATCTTTTATTTCTTGTTTGTTTATTTTTTTTATTTATTTTGTTTTTCTTTTTTTTCTTTGAGACAGAGTCTCACTATGTCACCCTTGGTAGAGTGCCGTGGTGTCACAGCTCACAGCAACCTCAAGCTCCTAGGCTTAAGCGATTCTCTTGCCTCAGCCTCCCAAGTAGCTGGGACTATAGGCACCTGCCACTACACCCGGCTATTTGTTGTTGCAGTAGTTATTGTTTAGCTGGCCCGGGCCGAGCTGGTTTCAAACTCGCCACTCTCGGTGCATGTGGCTGACGCTGTACCCACTATGCTATGGGCGCCAAGCCTTTTTTTTTGTGTGTGTGGCAGTTTTTGGCTGGTACCGGTTTTGAACCCACCACCTCCGATATATGGGGACCAGCGCCCTACTCCTTTGAGCCCCAGGCACCGCCCAAGCCTTTTTTTTTTTTTTTTTTATCTTTTTACTTTCAGTCTATTCCTGCCTGTGTATCCGAACATGTCTCAATATCAGTTTGTGTGTTTTTCCCAGGAAACCTCATAAAAGTGGCCTATAATTTCTTTTCTTTCTTTCTCTTTCTTTCATTTTATTTATTTATTTTTTTTGAGACAGAGTCTCAAGCTGTCACCCTGGGTAGAGTGCCGTGGCATCACACCTCACAGCAACTTCAAACTCTTGGGCTGAAGCGATTCTCTTGCCTCAGACTCCCGAGTAGCTGGGACTACAGGTGCCCGCCACAACGCCCAGCTATTTTTTTTGTTATTGTTGTTGCAGTTGTCATTGTTGTTTGACAGGCCCAGGCTGGGTTGAAACCCACCAGCTCTGGTGTATGTGGCTGGTGCCCTAGCTGCTGAGTTACAAGCGCCAAGCCAATGTTTATTTATTTTTTGAGACAGAGTCTCACTTTGTTGCCCTCGTTCGTATGCTGTGGCGTCATAGCTCACAGCAACCTCAAATTCTTGGGCTTAAGTGATTCTCTTGTCTCAGCCTCCTGAGTAGCTGGGACTACAAGCACCCCCACAACACGCGGCTATTTATTAGAGATGGGGTCTAGCATTTGCTCAGGCTGGTCTCAAACCTGTGAGCTCAGGCAGTCCACCCACCTTGGCTTCCCGGAGTTGTTGGGATTTTTGGGATTACAAGCGTGAACCCCTGGGCCCAGCCCCCATGACCTCTTTGTGCCTCACACCAGGAGGTTTGTGAAGCCACTTTGCCCGTTATTAGTGACCTGAACTCTGTTTTGTTCAGGTGGTGTCTGTCGGATCTTGCCACTGTAGAGGTGTAATTTTTCCCTTTGTAATGAACAAATAATCTGTGGTAAGATCCTTTGAATGTATAAATAAGTATTTCTTACCAGACTTTCACCCACTTTAGTGATGATTCTTGCCTGAATAAATTATTACTGTGATAATTATAGAATGCTGATTTCCTAAGTTTTATTTTACCTTCTATATTTATTAACATTCTTTTGTAAGGTGGAGCTTCCTCTTCTCCTTTATGTCTGTCTGTATTTATTTAATATCCATGTAGATACATGGCTTTTTGTTATTTAGCGGGTCATAATCCATTATTGTCATTATTTGTTATAATGTTCAAATTGTCCCAGAGTTTAACCACAAAAGCCCCTTTTAGCTGGCTTCTCTGTTCTTTTCACATGGCCCTGTTGTCTTTTATTTTATTTTTTTGAATTCTATTTTTTTGACAGAGTCTCAAGCTGTTGCCCTGGGTAGAGTGCCATGGCGTCACAGTTCACAGCAACATCAAACTTTTGGGCTTAAGCGATTCTCTTGCCTCAGCCTCCTGAGTAGCTGGGCACCTGCCACAATGCATGGCAATTTTTTTTGTTATTGTTGTTGAAGTTGTCATTGTTGTTTAGCAGGCCCAGGCCGAGTTTGAACCCACCAACCCCGGTTTATGTGGCCAGCGCCCTAACCATTGAGCTATGGGCGCCGAGCCACTCAAGCTGGTCTTGAACCCATGAGCCCAAGCAATCCACTGGTCTTGGCCTCCCAGAGTGCTGCGATTACAGGCATGAGCCACAGTGCCTGGCCTCTGTTGTCTTTTTTTTGAACCTTCTTTGGTACATGATATTCCAAATTCATTTTGTCATCTCCCTCCCATTCCTGAAATCAGCTGTCTCTGCAGGGAGTCCTGCAGCTTCTTAATGGTGAATTGTGTTTTGAAGCCAAGGTCCTATTGACAGTTGTTCCTACAGTCCTGGAAAGCCATGCAAATATGTGTGTGTACATGTGTGTCATGAGCACATACTCATCATGACACCTTTAATTCCAGCCTAACAGCACATTGTCCTCTCTTGCCTTGCCCAGGACATGTGTATCTCCTAGCTCTGGTAAGAACCTGGTGCCCAGCAAACATGTACTTACCTGCCTAACCTTATAAGTTTGCTACTGGTACTATCAAAAGCACACCTATTAAGTAAATTCAAGACATTTCTGCAGTTCTTTTTTTTCAGATCTAGGAGTACCTAGTCAATCTGGTGGCTAGGTGCAGTAGCTAATACCTGTAGAGTAAACTGCTTTGGAAGCTGAGGTTGGAGGATCATGTGAGCTCAGGCGTTTGAAACCTGCTTGGACAACCTCATGAGACCACATAGCTTTAAAAAACAAAGTTATAAGAATCATAATATTACAGCTAGATGATAATAAGTTCTAGTACTTTGTTCCACTGCAGGATAACTGTAATTAACAATTATACATGTATAATAGTTTGAGGTAGCTGGATGCAGGATATTGAATGTTTCCAGCACAAAGAGATGATAAATGTTTGAGAAGATGGATATATTGTAATCATTACCTGATCTGATTACCATACATTTCCATGTATCAAAACATCACTCTGGGCCCGGATGTGGTGGCTCACACTCAGAATGTTAGCAATCTGGGAGGCTGAGAAGGATGGATCACCTGAGCTCAGGAGTTGAAGGCCAGCTTGAGCAAAAGCAAGACTCTGGACTCTAAAAATAGCTGGGCATTATGGTGGGCACCTGTAAGCCCTAGCTACCAGGGAGGCTAAGACAAGAGAATCACTTGAGCCCAAGAGTTTGAGGTTGCTGTGAGCTATGACACCATGGCACTCTATTGAGGGTAACAAAATGAGACTCTCAAAAAAAAAAAAAAAAAGAAAACGCTGTGTCCCCCATGAATAGGTACAAAAAAAAAAAAAAATTCTAGAAGAAAAAGTTACTTGGATTTTTTTGTGTATGAGTGAAATTATTTACCTGAAGTGCATTTAGGTTTATTTGATTCTTTCTTTTTTTTTTTTTTTTAAGACAGAGTGTCACTTTATATTTATAGCCCTCGGTAGAGTGCTGTGGCGTTACAGCTCACAGTAACCTCAAACTTCTGGGCTTAGGCGATTCTCTTGCCTCAGCCTCACGGGTAGCTGGGACTACAGGTGCCCGCCACAACACTCGACTGTTTTTTGTAGCAGTTTGGCCGAGGCCAGGTTTGAACCCGCCATCCTTGGTATATGGGGCTGGTGCCCTACTCACTGAGCCACAGGTGCTGCCCTATTTGATTCATTTTTAAAGGATTTTTCTTCAACCTCCTTAATATTTATCTTTTTTTTTTTTTTAGACAATTTCAAGCTGTTACCCTTGGTA
This sequence comes from Perodicticus potto, assembly GCA_963574655.1. Lineage (NCBI taxonomy): Eukaryota > Metazoa > Chordata > Mammalia > Primates > Lorisidae > Perodicticus > Perodicticus potto. The sequence continues at coordinate 16,327 of CAUYRH010069063.1, forward strand.
GAGTGCCGTAATGTCATAGCTCATAGCAATCTCAAACTCTTGGGCTGAAGTGATCCTCTTGCCTCAGTTTTTCATTCTTGGTAGAGACAGGGTTCTCACTCTTGCTCGGGTTGGTCTCGAACTCCTAAGCTCAAGTGATCCCTCTCCCTCAGCCTCCCAGAGTGCTGGGATTACAGGTATGAACTACCACATCTGGCCTACTATTTCTTTTTTTGCTTTTTTCTTGAGACATCGAGTCTCACTTTGTCACCCTTGGTAAAGTGCCATGGTGTTGTGGCTCACAGCAACCTCCCACTCTTGGGCTCAAGCTATTTTCTTGCCTCAGCCTCCTGAGTAGCTGGGGCTACAGGCGCCCACCACAATGCCCAGCTTTTTTTTTTTTTTTTTTTTTCTTGAGACAGTCTTAAGCTGTCCCCTTCAGTAGAGTGCTGTGGTGTTATAGCTCACAGCAACCTCCAACTCGGGCACAAGCGATCCACTTGTCTCAGTTTTTCTATTTTTACAAGAGACAGGATCTCACTTTTGCTCAGGCTGGTCTCAAATTCATGAGCTAAAGCAATCCACCTGCCTTAGCCTTCTAGAGTGCTAGGATTACAGGCGTGAGCCACTGCACCCAGCCTCCTCACGTTTCTTAAACGATACCAGATGTTGTTAGTAGCTCTATAGAGTCCTGGGCATACATGTCCTCTATCATATTAAATTTAAAATTAAATTGCTCAGTTGAAGTTCTTAGATGTATTCTCCTTGTTCATTCATAAATGTCCTAGCTGAATCATTATTTAACAAGTTTACATTACATTGCAGTAGTTGGTACTGATAGCATTGCTCCTGACTTCTCCAATGGGTCTTGCAACCACACCTGGAAACTTGGTGTCCATAGAAACATAATTATATTTCCGAATAACTTGATGAATTTTCTTCATCTCTTTATCCAGGTTGCAAGCCCAAACTTCTCAGATTCTTTGGCTATGATCTACAGTTGCTTCTGGCATAGTGAGATGCCAAGCACCAAAATGTTATGCTTGATTGAAGATTTTTTTTTGAGACACAGTCTCACTTTGTTGCCCCTGGTACTGTGCCATGGTGTTGTGATAGCTCACAGCAACCTCAGACTCTTGGGCTCAAGAGATTCTCTTGTCTCAGCCTCTTGAGTAGTTGGGACCTACAGGCACCCACTATGACATTTGGCTAGTTTTTTATATTCTTAAGAGATGGAGTCTCGCTCTTGCTCAGGCTGGTCTTGAACTCTTGAGCTCAAACAGTCTGCTTACTTCAGCTTCTCATAGTGGGAACCCTATAGACAACCTCTCACCCAGCAGAGGGGACAGGGAAGCCATCGCTGCACCACTGCGCCATCGCTTTTAGACACAGGGTCTTGTTCTGTCACCCAGGCTGGAGTGCAGTGGTACAAATGTGCTTGCTACAGCCTCCAACACCTGGGCTTAAGAGATCCTCCCACCTTAGCTTCCTATCTGGGAGTATGGGTGCAGGCCACCACACCCGGCTATTTTTTCTTTGTTTTGCAGTTTTTGGCCAGGGCTGGGTTTGAACCCGCCACCTCCAGCATATGGGGCCAGCGCCCTACTCACTGAGCCACAGGCGCCACCCCTATTTTTTCCTATTTTTTGTAGAGACAGGGTCTTGCTGTGTTGCCCAGGCTGGTCTTAAACTCTTGGCCTCAAGTGATCCTCCTTCCTTGGGCTTCCAAAGTGTGGAATTACTGGCATGAACCACTGCACCCGCTCCTCAGTGCACTTGAACCTTCAGCACCCACACTGGCATCCCCTCGCTGCTCCATCTGTGAAGCACTTACTTCCCACTATCTTTTGTCTGTTTGTTCATTGTAAGGGTTCATTTATGGTAAGCTCTGTGAGGGCACAGACTCCATCTTGGTACATTTCTGAATTCATAGAAGAGGTCCTGGCATGTTGGATAAACAGCAGCAGCCTCAATCAGGGGCTTCCTGCCTGAGGCCCTTGTGCCTGTCTTGGAAAGTCCAGCTTCTTGCTCCCCCTGGGCTCCACCTTTGCCCATTTGAAGCCCTAGGGCCAGGGAGCTGAGTCTCTGATGCTGTGACCAAATTCTTGGCATGTGTTCTAATCCAGCTTCCTTCTGTGCTGCCCTCAGCCTTTCTTCAAGCAGTGGTCATTCATGTTTCAGCTCAGATCACTGGCAGTAATCCCTGTGCTTCAGATATAGTGAGGGACAGCCCTTTCAGAGTGGTGTGACAGGCCTCCTGGCCATGCTGAGCCAGTCTGCACCCCCAGCTCACCTCCTCCTGGCTCTCCAAGACTATTCTCACTGCCCTGGCCTGGTCTTCTGACCCCAGACTACCTCTAGTCTCAGGTGTGGCCATACTTCTTCATTTCTTCCTGCCCATCATGTCCCTTGCACACTGTTCATTGCTGTGCCCTGGCACGTTCCCAGGCCTCCTTCATCCTGCTCTCCATCTCCAGTGCAACCATGTCAGCGACCCCCTTCTATGCTAAAACCCAAGCTCTGAAGTGGGGCAGGCAGCACTGTGTTCTGTATGCTGCTCTTCTCTGTGATGTGGCTTCTCCCTCCTTGTCCTGTTTCTCGTACACCCCTGCCCTTCTATTTGGCTGGTTCCTTTGTTCTTCTCTGAGAAGCTACTATTGAGTTCTCCAAACTTGGAAAAGCTTCCTTCTCTCATGGTTCTGCAGTCCTGTTGTTTGCTCTCTGAGGAACACGTGCACACACTGCAAAGTGAAATGTCTGTTCTCTTCTCCACTTGTCTGTCCAGGTCTGTTTTTTTTCTTTGGAGAGACAGAGTCTCACTTTATCACCCTCGGTGGAGTGCCATGGCGTCACACAGCTCACAGCAACCTCCAACTCCTGGGCTTAGGCGATTCTCTTGCCTCAGCCTCCCGTGTAGCTGGAACTACAGGCACCCGCCGCAACACCCAGCTATTTTTCTGTTTTGCAGTTCAGCTGAGGCTGGGTCCAAACCCGCCACCTTCGGTATATGGGACCGGCGCCCTACTCGATGAGCCACAGGCGCCCCAGGTCTGTTTTTTTGAGACAGAGCCTCAAGCTGTCACCCTGGGTAGAGTGCCGTGGCATTCACAGCAACCTCCAGCTCCTGGGCTTAAACGATCCTCTTGCCCATCCTCCCAAGTAGATGGGACTACAGGCGCCCGCCACAATGCCCGGCTATTTTGTCTGTCCAGGTGTCTTGATGCTTCTGCATGACTCACAGGGGTTGCTCTTGGTGGAATCTCCCTTTGACGGTGGACAGGGACATTGGTTGGGGCTAATCAACTCTAGGTAATGTTGTTCCCTGTGTTCTCTCTCGCTCCAGAGAGGCAAGAAGCGACAGTATTGGTGTCCCAAGTGTTGCCCAACTCTCTGGTGTATGGAGCCGACTGGTCTTGGCTCCTCGTCCGTTCTCCACAGCCAGTTCCTTCCTGGTCCTGTCTTCATAGTGACTCAGGAGTCAGAACAGGAGACCTAAAGGTTGCAGGCAAGTTGCCAGCACCCTCTCTTGAATGCATAGTGGATGATGGGGAGGGCCCTGCCAAACTCCAGCATGACACCAAGCCACTCACGGAGGACAGGAGGAAGAACAGCACTGAACCGCTTGCCAAGGAAGCCAAGCCCTGTAACTATAACCTGTACCTGGAAGGGGTAAACTCAGACATAAGCCTGCTGGCCACTTGCTCCTTTTATGATCATGCTCTCCACCTCTGGAAGTGGAAGATGAACTGGGCTCAAGATCATTCCCACAAGTAAACCAAGAGTGTGACTTTTTGAGTCATTTGAGATTCTCACTGCAACCCCACCTGTGACTGCACCCTATGGAATCTTGACAGTGGACAATCAGAAATGCTGCTGGCTTCTCTGCCAGGTCATGCAAGTGGATTGTGTGGTATTGTCTGGCAGTAAGTGAGACAAAAACTTGGTTTCCATCTTGCAACTTGTTAGTTTCTCAGGAAGACTTTTAACTTTCAGCTCTTCATACATGTTTAAGCACCTACAGTAGAACCTCTAAGTTAACCACCTAAGGCTGCTATAGCAAACTGGTCGACATATTGGTTAGTGTAAAGAGCTAAACCTACTGCACTGATAAGATACATGTGATGCACATCAGTCTATGAAAATTAGGACCACTTAAGGTGGTCAACTATGATATTTATATTAATTAAAATGAAATTTAAGAACAAAAGTTACTTTATAACATGAGAAGTATTATAATTTCAAATGAAGACTTTAAAAGATCTCATCATAGCACCAGAAACACTTATACAGGTTTAACATTCCTAACCCACAAATCTGAAATACTCTAAAATGTGAAACTTTGTGAATGCAGACAATACTATTCCACAAGTGTAGAATTCCACTCCTAATTTCCTGTGATAGGTTCCATTTATTAAAAATACTGTATAAAATCACCCTCAGTCTATGTGTATAAGGTGTTTATGAAGCATAATTGAATGTCATGTTTAAATTTGAATCAATCCCATCCCTAAGATAACTCATTGTATATATACATACATTATCAAATTCAAAAGAATTTGAAATCTGCAACACTTCTGAGCCCAAGGGTTTTTTTTTTTCTTTTTGTCAAGGCAGAGTTCTACCCTGTGCCCTGAGCAGAGTGCAGTGGCATCGTAGCTCAATGCAACCTCAGACTCAGGCTGTGGACATCCTGCTACCTCAGCCTCTGAGGCCGCTGTGCCCGGCTGGGTTTTTCCATTTTTTTCATGAGTCAGGTCCTCACTCAGGCCTCCAACTCCTGAGCTCAAGCAAATCTCCCGCCTCAGCCTCCCACAGTGCTGGTTTTACAGGCGTGAGCCACCCCAGGGAGCCCAAGCGTTTTTTTGATAAGGGGGAGAAATGTTCCCTTAGGGCAGTGGTTCTCAAACTTCCTAATGCCCCGCCCTTTAATAGAATGCTTGTGGGTCACCCACAGGTTGAGAACTGCTGCCTTAGCGCCTCATAAACTGGAAATACATTAAATCAGTGTGAGGCACTAATGACTTTCATCATAATTGTGGCATTAAAAGAACTATTAGCTTCAGGGCAGTGCCTGTGGCTCAAATGAGTAGAGCACCAGCCCCATATACAGAGGGTGGTGGGTACAAACTGGCTCTAAATTGCAACAAAAAACACCCGGGCGTTGTGGTGGGCACCTGTGGTCCCAGCTCCTCGGGAGGCTGAGGCAAAAGAATCGCCTGAACCCAAGAGCTGGAGGTTGCTGTGAGCTGTGACTCTCTACCAAGGGCGACAGTGTAAGATCTGTCTCTTCAAAAAAAAAAAAGAACTATTAGCTTCCAAATTTTGCATAGATGGTGACTCTGCAACAGATTACGTGTATGACATCTGACTCCCACTTTGAACATTATTGTCTGGGTGAAGCTGTGTTGCTGAAGTACAAACCATTGTAAAACCCAAATAATAAACATGGGTGTTTAGAAGCAGAAAACATGCACTTCTACCCTTTGCTTTCTTTTTTTTTTTTTTTCCTTCTTTTTTCTTTATTTTATTTATTTTTTTATTTATTTTTCTTTTATCCTTTACTTTCTTGTTTTCTGATAGGACACAACATGCCACCGTAGGTCAGACTGCTACAAGAAAATTTTCTACCTTAAGGCAACAAAATTTCCAGTTGATCGGCCTGGTGTAGTGGCTCAGGCCTATAATCCCAGCACTCTGAGAGGCCGAGATGGGTGGACAGCTTGTGTTCAGGAGTTTGAGAACAGCCTGAGGAAGAGCAGGCACCTGTAGTCCAGCCAAGGAGTTTGAGGTTGCAGTGAGCGAGGCTGAGACCACTACACTCCACCCAAGGCAATAGAGGGAGACTGTCTCAAAAAAAAGAAAAATTCCAGCTAATGGCCTTTTTTTCTACAGAAAAATGTTGAATCCTCCCATAGGGTGTCGACTATAGAGTACATAAGATCTGAGGGACCCGGCGGCGCCTGAGGCCATATACCGGAGGTGGCGGGTTCAGACGCGGCCCAGGCCAAAAACTGCAAAAAAAGTAAAAAAGATCGGAGGGACCATGCGCTGATACAGGCACACACAGACTGGTCTATGGGAGAAACCCCAGTTTGGCACTTTTTGTGTGGCCTGAACGTTAGGTTTGCCCCGAGACGCACAGGTACCTTTACCTAACCAAAACAAACCTGTGGCCTTGGAACCCCATAGGGAATATGCTCATTGTTTCTCGAATTACGGCTCTGGGGGACCAGGTGGCGTCTGTGGCTCAGAGGGTAGAACGCCGGCCCAATATACCGAGGGTGGCGTGTTAGAACCCAGCCCCAGTCAAACTGCAGCAAAAAATAGACGGGTGTTGCGGCGGGCATCTGTAGTCCCAGGAGTTGGAGGTTGCTGTGAGCTGTGTGACGCCACGGCACTCTACCGAGGGCGATAAAGTCAGACTCTGTCTCTTAAAAACAAAAGATAGACTCTGTGAGACCAACTAGCCAGCGCTGTCGCCTGGCACAACCTGCCCCGAAAATGCCCTCCCTCCTGTGACCCACCTGGTGTGCTCGCCGCCGCCTCCCTGAGCCTTCCGGGTGGACAAGGGCCCTTTCGTGCTAACTGATCCAAGAACACACGCTGTGCAGTGCAGCAAAGGGCTTTAATAGAATTGAGACCAGGGCGCTCCCTCCCTCCCGGGTGCGAGGTCCGTTTCGCCCGCCGTCTAGCGCAGGAAGTTCCTGGGGTATAGCTGGAAGAGTTTGCCGTCCTGCGTGGGCTCGAAGCCGTACTTCTCCAGGCTGTTGGGGTCGAAGGTGCCGTCCTTGACGTCCTTCTCGATGGCAGGCGCCGCTGCAGCCTCGAAGAGCTCCCGAGCTGTGAGGGGTGTGTCGACGCCGGCGGGAGCGCGGTAGCTCACGTAAGGTTTGAGCTTGAAGCCAGCCAGGTCCGGGACAACGAACTCCGGGACCATTTCCTTTATCAGCACAAACTTCCGGCCCGCGGCGAAGACGCCAATGCCCTTGGCGCCCCGACCCTTACAGAAGGTGCGCGGCCCGCGTTTGCTCGTCCACTTGCTCATCCTGTCCGCACCGCGCATCAGCGCCCGGGCCGCCGCGTCAAGGACGCCCATGCTGTGCCTGCAGAGCCCGTCGGACCCGCTCGGGCACCCGTCCGTCTGCGGATGGCTCACAAGTTCCACGCGGTACGCGACAGGCAGCGATCCGACCGCCGACCCGCACGCGACCCTACTCTGCTCCCAGGCGACGGCCGGGCGGCCACTCTGCAGCAAGAGCGGCTCCGATTGGCTGCCACGGCCGCATTCAGTGCGCAGCTTCAGCCGTAGGAGGGGGTGTGACCTCAGGGGACTCGGCCAATGCGTGGAAAGATCCGGGCGCGGGGCGGAACGCGGCGTGTGGGGGCGGCGGGGCGCTGGAGCGGGGTGGGGAGTCAGTGCCCGGCGCGTCCTCGGGAGGGCGTGCCCTCAGTTCCGGTTCCGCCACGCACACTTACGGGGCCCGTTGCCTTGGTGTCATTCGCTGCTGCCTCGGGTTTGCTGGGCCCGCGATGTTGAGTAGGACGCGGTCCGGGCGGCCCTGCGGCGTCTTCAGCCCGGGCCCCTCTCCACGGGAGACTCTGGCCCATGGGGTCCTCGAATTCATCATCTCCGGGCCCCGCACACCGCTCTGCGCTGTGAGCCCGCCGCACTATAGTATCACCGTCAGCCTCGTAGGCTGCCATCCCAGAAGTTCCGTGGTCCCTCCGCCGCGGAGCCTCCTCCCCAGCCTCAGCCCCAGCCCTGGAGGATACGGAGCCTACTTCCCCAGTCTCGGCCGCTTCTCAGCGGAGCCCTTTCCCCAGATGCCTGCGGCGCCTCGTCCCCGGCGGTGCCCCCTCCCCCCCAGAGCGCCTTCCACAGTCCCTCCCTCGCGGAGCTCACTGCTCAGCGATGCCTCTCAGGCCTCTACCCTGTCCCAGGCATGCTGAGCTGCCCAGACTCCCTCGACCCAGTAACTTGGCTGCTGTTCTGAGTTCCCAGCAGCCACGTGAGGGCTGTTTATAGGGAGAAGGAGGCACGGCAGCTGCATGTGAAAACACAACTTCTGTTTATAGAGAGCAGGATTTTTCAGTAGGATGAAAGCGTTAATTTGACTTGAAAAGGAACCTAGGGGTAACGTCTGGAACCACAGCTGTCCTGATGTGCGCATGAGTTGGTAACTGTGCCCTTTACATCCTTGACTGTTCGTTTTTAGCCATAGAGGAAGAGAAGGATGCCTCCCTGGAGGTATGTAAGCCAGGGGCCAGTGAGGAATCAGACCCATGGGTTTTCGGGGTAGGGGGGGCATTTCTGAACCAAGAAAAAGGCCTTGGCGTCTGCTTCTTTTGCCTTATTTGACCTGCCTGGTGGCTGCTTGAAGCCTGAGGAGCAGCGGCAGTGGCCCTTCTCTGCTGGCACTCGTTAGACAGCCAGACATTCTTGAACCTTGGGACATTGTTGGGGCCCTGTCTGTTCTTTTCAGGTCTCGGTCTCCCCTTAGGACTTTGCCTGCTGGTTCTGCTTAGTGTCTTTTTCTTAGTCAAAAATCTGTAGCCACATTACAAGGCCTTTATTTCTAAATCTGAGAATGAGATGCACTAAGCAGCAGTTCTCAACCTGTGGGTCGCTGCCCACAGGAACTGTATTAAAGGCTCATGGTATTAGGAAGGTTGAGAACCACTGCACTGAAGCAACAGTGAGACTCTGGAAAAGGCTGATACTCAACCATAGGAGACTCACTGGATTGCATGTCTGTGGTGCAGGACTTCCTTCAGGTGACCTGACTGTCGGAAAAGTGGTTGCTGAACTCAGAGGGACACGCTGGAGTGAAGAGCATATTGGGGGTGCTGCAGTGCCTGCTGGAACCTGGAGGGAAGGGATCCTGGGCACCTCTGTTCTGCATGTTCTATAACAAGAGTCCCCAGTATACTCAGGCTGGGGTGTGGTGACACCATCCCAGTTCATTGCAGCCTCCAACTTGGGGGGCAAGTGATCCTCTCATCTTGGCCCCTGGGTAACCGGGACCACTGCTGCCTGTCACCACACTGTGGGAAGCCGCGGGGGACTCCCCCCGCTTTTGCTCCTGCTATGGCTGAAGTTTGACCTTCACTGAGAAGAAACTGGCAGAAGCCAAAACAGGGAGTAAAAAGTCCAGATGCTCAGAACTAGAGATAAACAGCAAGGCACTTTTAAGGTAAACAGCACAGCAGTTCCCAAGGAGTAAGAGAATGCCAAAGAGAACCTTAATTGACCTTTTTCCCTGTGAGAATATAAAAGCATGGTGTCAAAATAAAGTGTTGTCTCAGTCTCAGTCTCAGTCTCTGTCTCAGTCTCAGTCTTAGTCTCAGTCCGTCTCAGTCTCTCTCAGTCTCTGTCTCAGTCTCTGTCTCAGTCTCAGTCCATCTCAGTCTCTCTCAGTCTCTGTCTCAGTCTCAGTCTCTCTCAGTCTCATCTCAGTCTCAGACTCAGCCTGACTGAGTCCATTACCCTGTGTGTGTGTGTGTCTTTTTTCATCCCAGCTCCCCCTCCTCAGAACCTAGCTAGTGGACGGCGGGCCCGTCACACACCCCACGTCCATGTCCTTCTCACATGCAAAATATATGCAATGCACCCTATCTCAAAAGCCCAAAAGTCCTAGCCCATTGCAGGATCAAATCGAAGTCCAAAATCTCATGTAAAATGGCTCCTAAGTCTCACCAAGACATGAGTAAGACTTGCAGTATGATGCATACTGAGGCAAAATTCCTTTCTAGCTGCTAACCTGTAAAATCAGTCATGTTACCTGCTTTCAAAATGTAATTGTGGAACAGGCAGAAAATAGATCTTCTCATTTCAAAATAGAGAAATCCGATAGAAGAAGGAGGTCATGGGTCCCCAACAATCCAAAACCCAGCAGGGTTCTATGGGATGTTCCACTAGATGTTAGGGATCAAGACTGTTCTTCTTGGTTTCTGTCCTGGCTGACTGGGGCAGCAGAGGCCCTGACCAAGGCCCTTTGATACTATGGAAGCATTTGACTATTTTCTTCCATTTATCACCCTTCCAGATACATTTGAGGTGTAGAATTTTAGAAAAATGGATTTGTAAGCTCCATGCAAAAGACAGTTATATTTCTCTTGAGCTCAAGTTTAGGGACATGGGTAAGATTTAGTCACAAGGAGCCTTACAATGTCTGACAGCAAAGTCTCTCCTCTCTCCTTTTTCCAGATGAGTCATTCCTTCATTCATTTCCTTGTTAAGAACAGTTCTTTACACTAATTGCCCAGTGAAGTAGCCCCATGTGAACACCCCAATTCCAGCCTCCTTTCCCAGGTCAATCACACCTGTAAGCCTGACAGAAGTAGCCAATTAACTTGTAGAATGGACACCCTCCCATGTCAAATTTGGAGGAAATGATTTCTCATTACTCAAATAGAATGACTTTCTCTAAGGACCTGCAGGCCACATCAGCACCATGATAAGAGACCTCCTGATGAGGGGACAGGAGAAATGCTCTGGGGGATAAGCAATTGCAGTTATCACACTCAAACACTCCTTCATCTCAGCTGTTAGCACCTGTCATAAGCACAAGAAAGTCCTCCATGTATTCTTCCACATTTTGAAACTGGAGCATTTTCTCTTACCTTTTCTATTAAGTGGGTTTTGTGAACTAAATACTGAGAATTCATCATGAAGAAATTGGACATCTTGTTTCCTTTCATGGCCTGGAAGGAGCTATTCTTTTATTTTCTTTTTCTTTTTTTGCAGTTTTTGGCCTGGGTCATGTTTGAACCTGCCTCCTGTGGTATATGGGGCCAGCACCCAACTCCTTGAGCCACAGGTGCTGCTCTGGAAGGAGATATTCTTGAGGATTAGGCTGAGTTCTTCTGGCTCTACCTTCTTACCCAGGAATTGATAGATCTCCACAGTTCTGTCTGTGTCCTAAAAGAAGGATTAACAAGAGAGAGGATATGGGAGAGAAAGGCAACATAGAAATTAGGATAAGAAGCTGGATGAGGATGAGGAGGGGGAAGAAGAGAGAAACGAAACACAGGAGTGAGAAGTGATGGAGTTGGATGCAACTAGGAGAAAGCAAGAGAAATATTTAAAGAAGAGAGAGCAGGAAGTATGTGAAAGATGCCAGGATCCTGATGGATTTCTCTTAAGGTTGAGTTTAGGAGAAAGCAGTAAAAGACAGGGCCTAGGGTTTCTAGGGAGACTTTGAGAAGGGCTCCTGGACAATGATTAGAATTAAGCAAGGAGAAATTTGGGGAGAACTTGATGAAGATTTAAGAAATTGATTTCAAATCCTGGCTGTTCCATCAAACAATACTGTTCCTCATAACTCACACTGGAATAATGGATGGAGTTTTATAAGATCTTCTCATGTATTATTTCAGTAATTAGTCCTTGGCATAGGATCCTGGGAAGCTATGATAAGAAAATAGCCTTTTAGGGGCGGGAGCAAGATGGTGTCCGAGTTACAGCTTCTTTACAACTGGGAGCAGTGAGATTGGGGAGAAAAGACTCCAGGCATCTCTAGCTTGTGGGCTCTGCCCAGAAACGTCCCTTTAGGGATGCAGAGAGACAGCAAGAGACTTCTGGACCCCAGGAGGAGGACAAAAGCAATTAAGAAGTGGCAAGCAACTGTAACTACAACAGCAGCAACATAGCACATAGGGAAAGCCTTCCCTGTGGGTTGCTTTGTTTTGGGGGGCATGGGAACTTGGTTGAAATACCTTGGGAAAACTTTGGCAAGAATGCTGGGGACTTTAAGCATTGTCCAGGGTCTGTGACTGAGCGATAGGGCCAAATGGAGCTAACATTGTTCCACTGTGGGCCAAACGTACAGCCTGTGTGAGAGGACTGCCCCTGCAGGCTCCGCCTTCAGGGTGGCAGAGCTAGGCTCAGGCTGGAAGACCTTGGATGAGTGATCTAGCAACTGAGCAGCAGCAACGGCTGGGACGGAGATGCAGGAGAAGAGTGGAATATTCAGTGTTTGGCAGTGGGAGGGCTTCCTTGCAGGCTTGGCCCTCAGGGGCATAGAGTGAGGCAAGTTTTGGCACACTGGATAAGCAGGCAGCCACTTCAGGAGAGATCCCAGCAACAAGTGCTTTCTTGGGAAAGCTTCTGCTTAGCCAAGGTTAATGGTTTAAAGTATCTTTTAAGCAGGCAGAGGAGAGATTCAGACTCTCATCTCCGCAGGGTTTGAGGGCAAAGAAGTCAGCAGAGGCCTTCAATCTGCATCTCATACAGCTGTATCAGCATTGTGATTATCATCTCATATCCCAGAAGATAACCAGTTGGCCAGACAATATTCAGCAAGATATATATACTGCTTTGCTTTTTGTTTTGAGTTTTTTTAATTATTATTTCAACATTTTCCCCTATAATTTTCTTTCTTTTTTCTTTTCTTTCTTCATTTCTCTAGTATAATATAATTTTCCACTGTTGCCTTCTTTAATAATAATAACTTCATTTTTGCTAGAGTTTCTGCCCCTGTTATTTGGTTTTTCCCCAAATTTTCTCATGTAAGCTTTTTTTGGTTTTTGGTTTGTTTTGATATATAGTATTTTTGTCTTTCATCTCTATTTGGTGGAGGTGGGGTATCATATCTTCCCAGACTGGCAAAGAGCTGCTGACATCAAGGGAACCATCCAGTGCAGCACCCCCAGAGGTTTGGGTTTTTAAGGTGTGGGTCAAAGTATCCCACTGTACACCTTTATTACTCCTGTCTCCCTCTTTATGTGCCTTTCTTCTTTTTGTCAATATTCCAATTTACTCACCACCTCTCTTTTTTATTTTTTTTTAAATCTTTTTTCCCTTCTTACCCTTCAAGTTTCTCATCCTTTTAGTTCTGTACAAAAAGGACTCATCAAAACCTTAGGCCAGAGGCACAGTAACTTAAACAGCAAGAGAAAGTGAAAGGAAAATTAGGGCAAGGCAACAGATAAAAGAAAACACTCATGGGGAATTGAGTGTTCACTCAGGATTGAATCAGCAAATCAATCCTGGCAACATGAAAAATCAGTCCAGAGCAAACCCCCCAAGGGACTGTGAGGTAGCTAATGCAGAGGGTTCCATCTATAAAGAAATTATTAGAAATGACAGAAGGGGGATTTAAAATACAGATGATGAAAACCGTGAAAGAAATTGCTGAGAAAGTAGAAAATAACCACCAGGAAATCCAAAAACAGAATCAAATGAGAAATGAATGATATGAGGAATATAGAAAGGATATAGCCATGGTGAAGGAATTGAAGCAGTCAATTAGGGAACTTAAAGATGCAATAGAAAGTATCAACAACTGATTAGACCATGCAGAAGAAAGAATGTCAGAGGTAGCAGACAAAGCTCTTAAGATAACTCAGATAATTAGAGAGGCAGAAAAAGAGAAAGAGAAAGCAGAATATTCACTGACAGAATTATGGGACCTTATGAAGGTTTCAAACATATGAATTATAGGTATCACAGAAGGAGAAGAAGAATGCCCCTTAGGAATAGAAGCCATCCTAGAGAATATTATAAATGAAAATTTCCCAAATACCACAAAAGATACTCATACACTCCTTTCAGAGGGATATCAGACCCCAGATTGCCTCAACTCAAGTAGAGCTTTTCCAAGACACATTGTGATGAACCTGTCCAAAGTCAAGACAAAAGAAAAGATTGTGCAAGCTGCCAGTAATAAGTGCCAAATGACCTACAGGGGCAAATCCATCAGGATAACTGCAGACTTCTCTAATGAAACTTTTCAAGCCAGAAGACAATGGTCATCTAACTTTAATCTCCATAAACAGAACAATTTCCAGCCCCAAATTCTATGTCCCACTAAGCTCAGCTTTAAAATTGTCAGAGAAATCAAATCTTTTATGATGTGCAAACATTGAGGAAATTTGCCACAAGACAAGCTCTACAGGAAATACTTCAACCTGTTCTACACACTGACCATCACAATGGACTACCAGCAAAGTAAGCACCCAGAAATTAAAGGATAGAACCTAGCTTCCAAAATGATGCAAAAGATAAAACTAAGCAACTGACTTTCACAAAGTAAGATGAATAGAATGCTACCACACTTATCAATTATCTCAATAAATATTAATGGCTTGAATTCCCCACTGAAGAAGCATAGACTGGATGATTGGATTAAAAACCACAAGCCATCCATCTGCTGTCTGCAGGAAACACACCTAGCCTCAAAACACAAATTAACCTGCTATCTTCTCTTCTTCTACAGCTATTAAAGTTATAGGAGTCGATTCCTGCATACATCATTCA